>VZTQ01013932.1:357803-420937 GCA_013400755.1 Pelecanoides urinatrix
CATTGACCACAACTCTCTGGGCTCGGCCGTCCAGCCAGTTTTTTACCCAGCAAAGAGTGTACGTGTCTAGGCCATGAGCCGCCAGCTTCTCTAGGAGAATGCCATGGGAGAATACGCTTTTTATTGTGCACTTGAGCTTTTCTTGGGTTAGTAACTGAGTGGGAATTTACGCTTAGACCACCTGTGCCTCCAGGTGCTCAGTCTCACTGCGGTGCCTGTTAATGGATCTGATTTAGTTCCCCACTGTGATCTGGAGACAACTCCCTGTGTGAGGACAAATTGCACTAGTGACAGAAGTGCTGGGGTGGCCCAGTCCTTGTGCACAAAGCCTTCCTTCTCTGATGGTCGCAGTGCTCCTCCTTGAGCAGCGGGTAAAGCTGGGAAGTGTTTGTGGGGCCTGCCCAGTGTCATGCAGGAGATGTGGCCAAAGCCTCTGTCAGACCAGACTCCCGGCCCTGCATGTCTCCCATGGGAACATTGTTCCCATACTGTACAAAGAATAAACTGAGTTCTTGCAGTGTAGTCCTGTAGGTTACATCTCCCATTGATGGCAGTAAGACTCACAAGGCAGGATAAGAACTACCTACTTGACTTTGAGAATTGGTCACAGACAATATAACAGGTGTTGCCCCTTCCCAGTGCTAAGGGTGGTGGAGTAATTTGCCGATACATTCTTGGAATAGTTCTGATGAATTTTGCAAAGAACTGTTTAAATAAAACATTAGATACACTTTTCCTTAAGGTTTGCAGAGGGGTCATGATTATTTTTACTCTCAGTTATAAGTCTAAGAATAACCTCTTACTCCGTCATCCTTGGCAGGAAGGGAAGCAATATACTGGCTTCAGAGGCTAGAGAGTTACCTGTTTATTTTGAAATAAATGTTTATCTGTACTATTCCTGACAAAGCATCAGCTTTCCTGTTCCACCCTTACCATTTAATGTAGGAGGGTCATGCACTTTTGTCCCAGTTAACTCAAATCCTGCAACCATGTAAGTTTGTGACATTTTATTTTGTATTTTTTTAGGTCAGACCAGCCTCATGTGACTGTTTCAATATGCAGTTGACTGAAAGCCACTCATCTTCATGTAGAGCAGGCGTGTGAGGCAATGGGAGTTGTTCAGTTGTTTGCCCAGTATTTCTTGTGAAGTCATTATTGCCTTTCTCCCGCCATCCACACTTGGGGCCAAACATTGCCTTGTTCCTGACTTGCAAAACGAAAGGAAACAGAGGACAGTTATGGGCAGAGGAATGAGTCTTTCCTCATTCCTCTGGCATGGAGCCACAGGACAGGCTTTCTGCTGTATCACGGTTATGTGCAAGGAAGACAGGAATCAGCTCTATTCCTGGCCCTGTCATGGGCTCTGGGGACCTATTTCCCGGCTGCCTGGAAACTCACGGGTTCACTGTCACCTTTCTCTAGTGTGGTATCAATGGTTACATCATGAGGTGCTGTTTCACTGCACGCTCTATGTGAGCAATGTTCCCATGAAACGAAGGCACCAAGCTCCCTTTCTGGCACCACGCGAGTGGCCTGCAGCCTGCACCACTGCGCTTATGGCCTCTTGCACTGTGCAGCTTCCACGTCTGCTGGTATTTTTTTGTGTTCTCTGCTGGAGAGGACTTGGATTATCTGATACAACTATGGACAGAGCCTGAACAAATACGTGTACTTTAAAGGTACATGCTTGAGCAGATGGCAAATGGTCAGGGAAGAGAAACTACTTAGATTCAATTTGATGACTTGTAAATTTTGCTCCCCTTACAATGGTTAACAGGAATGGCCTAAATGTTTTTTTCTTCCTCCATCTTTTCCTGCCTGAGGCCTTTTCTCCCTCCGCTCTAGCAACTCACTGCTGAACTCAGTGCCGCTTTCCAGGCACAAAGCAGTCGGTGAGCATTTCTTCAGCACGACAGTGTTTCTGCCTCGTTCCTACCTTGCTTCTGTGTCTGCTTGCTGGCACCTCAACATGTGAGCGACATTTGCACTCTCCTGTCTGCTGAGAGAGTGGTGGCAAGCCGCTCTGTGGGACTCTGCACAAGCGAGGAGCTGTGCCCAACGTCATTTCACACCACGTGAGAGCCAGGTGAGAAACGCATCCTTCTGGCGAAAGAGCAAGAGTTCAGAAGTGCTCCCTCCTTCTGCTTGGGATGAAATGAAAAGTTTTCCAGGTATCTTCCCTTCCTGGAATGAGGCAGGAGCCTGCTGGCTAGGGCATTAGCTGGGGATGCAGAAGACACATGCACAAATCATCTGCATGTGTGATTCAGTCACAGGCTGGAGCTTGGCTTTCCCACATCTAAGGCGAGTGCCCTCAACACTGAATCTCTTCTGCAGTGGTTGAATTTTGTTTTGACCTTCTTGCATCCTTGTTGAATATGGCCCCATTGGAGATCTCTCGTTTTGATGACTCCTATTAAACAAACCTTACTGATTTTCCTGATCAGTGCTTCGTGCTCTCAGCTTTGTACCGAATACATTTGCCCAGCTGGACGGTTTCATCCCATTACCAGCAGGTATGTGGTTACCTAGGGCATCAGTGTTTGCTAGGCACTTTGCTCTTGACCAGAGTGCCACATTGAGAAGCTTTCATCATCTGATCCTCTCCTCTGCTGGTAACAGCCAGGCAGCCTGCCCCGTGCAGCCATCTTTGCTTTCAACATGATATTGCACCACCCAAAGCATAAGACATTTGGGTGAAATTTGGGAATTTGAGTTTTGCGTCACTAATCTTTGCCATAGGCTTTCATGCTAGCCCCTGCACGGCGTTCAGTTGCTGACTGCAGCTTAGCACACCAGAGTCGGCTCTTGTCTGGCCCACAAGCAACAGGGATCCATAGCCCCAAGATGGCCCACAGTCTGTCATCTACCACATCTTTTGTCATCTTTGCTCTTCAGCTCTCTTGAGTAAAAGGCAGCAAGAAGTAGCCTCTTTCTCAAAAGTTGTAGTATATAAAGCAATAAGAAGCACCAAATCTGCTGATGTTTAACTAGTTGGGGAGCATAGTTTTCTTTTCTTTTTTTTTTTCTTTTAATAAAAAGGACTGTTACAAATCCCTGCTCCAGCTGTGACTGAATTTCAAGTGTATGCAGTAAGTCAATAGCTTTTCTAGAAACAATTACCCGTATCAGTTAGTGTCTGTGCTAGCTTTAACTGAATTGCCTGAAATAGCCCTCCCATCATCTAAATTTAGACTTTAAAATACAGCTAAAGAATGCTTGGTGGCCTAATGAATAGCTAGCCAGTCCTTCTACAGGATCCTGTCTCTGAAAAGTAAATTGCATATGAGCACTAATACCGCATCTCAAAAACTCATTCAACTGCAAGCTTGGTCAGCTTTAATCTGCCTTAAATTGGCTTTGACTATTTTGTTTCCCTAGTCTATTTGTCTCTGAGGCCTTTTTGATGCTGTAAAATATAACAAGACATTTTGTTGTGAAGTGATATTTAGTTTTGGCTCAGGTAATGACAGCTATACATCCTAGAGATGATAGTATTATGTAAAAATGAGTATATAAATTATTTGGCAAGGAAAAAAAAAATTAACCATCTTTCTGTCTCTTCCTTCCTAACTTAAATTCTAATACATGTCCTCCATATAAATTCCTTTACAGCTATAAAGAACCAGCTACAGAAAAGAGAGGCATATGTTAATATATACAGTAAGATTTATTTCTTTCCCTGATGATTGTGGGAATATACTTAAGCATAGAGTAGAAATCAGAGGTGTATATTGGAAGCAACATGACACTCGCCTCTGAAGAAATTCAACAGCTAAAACCAAAATGAAAGGGAATAGACCTACCAGCTGCTTAGATTCAGTAGTTTCATTCCTTACATGCTCTTCAGTAGGTTTCCAAAGAATTGCAGGCTTGGATTTCTGTAAAATTTATCTTGCTAAGATTATGCAGGAGGTTGGAAAGAAAGGAAGGAAGGATGAAAATCAGAGTTCGCAAAATAACTCTCCTTCCCCACACACACACCACAGAGCTACATGAGATATCAGTGGCAGAAGGTCATGCAGATAATTGCAATAATATTATCTGCTGTGTCTCGGGAACTTGGCTTCTCTCAGACAGAGGGTGATAAATTAGACCTTGTCAAAATTCCATTCATGGAAAACTCCAACATTGCTAAATCTGGAACCGGGGCAGTAAACTCCAGAATTTCCCAGAGAAAATAATTTCTGGAATTTAAGTTTTTCCAAAGCTAAATGCTTCTCCCTGGCTGAATTCTGTATGTTGTTTGTTTGGGTTTTTTTCCCCCTTAAAAAATCAACCTGAAGAACAACTTTTGCCCAGTTTCCTGGGAAACTGAAACTCTGAAATCCCTGGCCTGAGCTGGCTCTGCAAGTTTCCAGGCTCCCTAAAGTGCAGCTGTGAGCCTGAAATTCCTGAGTGAGCCATTTCTGTGGTGGGGTCACCATGAAACCAGGTACTCTGGAAGCATGGCTTCTCCGTCAGCCTGCCCCATGGACTAGCAGCATTTTGTCAACATAACTTTGTCAAAATTGAGCAACTACTACAAAACCTTTTGAGTTTTGATTAGTCAGATTGGAAAATTCCTGACCAGATGTAGTTTAGATCTTTCTGTGACTTCTGCTCAGTCCATTGAGTTCAATTCACATGGCCAGGACTTAGATGTCTTTTGGGTTCTTGATGTCCTTCTTAGTGGGTTTTGCCTCTTTCATGTATTAAGTCCTACTTCACACATTCCACCTCCATGCTAGAAATGTGGATTTACAGCATGGACCACTTCTTTTTGGCTGCCAATGTCTAGGTAGCAATGGTGGAGCTCAGAGCAATGGTTCCTGGTACCTGCATTCACAGCCCACTGAGCCAAATGGACTTCTTCATTTCTCTCTGAATAATTGCAGCCTGCTGTATGTAGTGTCAGGCAGTCTGGGCTGCATTGTTCCTGCCGGGTCACATTGGAAAGTTTAGTCTGCAATCTGTGTCACAACTGTTAAGACATCACGGACCCAGGGGGAAAAGTTTATGCCTTGCTTGAGAGTCTCTCTGAAGACCATTACCAGTTAGTAACAGCTACTGAATTTGAGGCGGACAGACATGGTGTTAGCAGCCTCAATCCTCTATAGAAATTTGTGTGCTTTAGCAAAGAAAAAAGTCAGCCTTGGTGGATTAGCAACTATGGCATAGTTTACAACAAAGCATGGGTTTTTTGAATTAAAGATCTCTGTTTCATTAGGTGTGGGCACTTTCTAGTCTAGGCATACCCCGTGGAACTAGAGATTTGGAGGTTTGCCTATTAGAGGAAGACAAACTGTGTACCTATTCCCAGCCAAATGAATGCTGGTTTTCAGTGGTAAAAAGATAGATAAACATATTTATCATCAAAACATGAGGCTGGAAATGCAGAGAAGTTTCCTGCTGGGATATAGATTCTTCTATTTGGCATTACCTGAGAAATTGAGGCTCGGGATGTGTATGAGAGAGGGATAACATGGTTATTTTAGTGGATGGTTGGGAGGGCTTAAAACCCACTAGTGCCTTTGATTAGGTGAAGTGTAAATGCCAGTAGCACTAGCAACTCCTGCTTCTACCAAGAAGTCAGCTGTTCCTTCTCCATCCGCTCTCAGGATCTACATCAAGCGCTGCCCAACATTACAGTGCTCCAAAGCACGGTGCCTTAATGTGTCCTTCTTGAAATGCCAGTAAACTGAAGAATAGTATTTGTGTTAATTAATTTTTTTTTTCCTAAATCAACCAGCAAGGTATCACCATAATAGAAAAATGATACAGCACTTCTTGGACTAGAGCCCAGATGCTTTCTGTGATGGTAAATCAATTGAAATGCATCAATGCTGAAATTACAGTGGGAAACATCTCTAAATTCTTTGTGTGATACTGAAGCATATTCCAGTAAATTAGCCCCATTGGCAGTCATTTTGCCAATTCAGTTTTAAAGGTCAGAATCAAAATGTTGCACTAGACAGTGATATTTGGAAGGCAGGATCCCTGAAAGCAGTTTTTTTAGACATATTCAACAAATAGGTAGGCAACAGTTTATAGATCCATATTAAAATAGAGGGGCCTTTTCTTGTAAAAAAGCGTTTCTGTTTAAATGCAATGAGTTACATTAGTTGTCCCAGCCAGCTTTCATTAATGATCTACATTTAACTTCTGTCCATATGAAATCTGGCTTTATACTTGCGACATCTTCATAAGCCATTTAAAAGTTTGCTTAAAATCCCACGACATTCAGAAAGACATAGGCCAGGTCCTGGAATGGCAGAAGGAGAGAAGAAATAAAAGGTGTTTGAACTCTGCCAGCCGAGAGGCGGTGGCTTGAGTACAACAAATGGCATCCAGCCCCTCAGAGCCCGCGTGGGCAAGCCCCAGAAGCAAGGATGCAAGGAGAGGGGTGGTGCTGGGCCACGCAGCACCATCTTGGAAAGCAGCGAACAGGCAGCTGGGGACACAGCGGTGGCCCCCCGTCCCGTGACAGGTGATGGGGTGCTCACGTGCAGAAGGTGTGAGCTCGGGGCAGGTCTCCCTGAGGCTGCTCTGCCTGCCCGGCCAAGGCAAAATCCCCAGGAACGCTCACACTCTCCTCCTGGTCACTGCAGCTTTGCACGCTCAGCCCTCACCCTCTTCCTTCAACAAAAGGCTGCATTTACCCCCACCATTCCCATCTGGCCTTCAGCAATTAATCTCTGTGCCTCTAACTGCAGCACATTGTGTGATAATTCCTTATGTTAATCCCATGTGTCAGCGAGCCACTTAAAGGCTTCCTGGGACACAGTTCCCTGCTTCTCTTTTGGAATAAAACCTGGGTTTTCCAGTGATGCGTATAAAGAAACAACCACATCCTCCGGCTTTCAGATACACAAAGCTAAAGTTCGGTTGCTCCTGTGCCTATAGCGCTGCATTCTTACCTAGTTTCAAATTTTGGAATAATAGAATTAAGGGGACCTAACTACCCATTTGAATCTGCAAGCTCCCCTTCCTCTTTTAAATGCAAATCTCTAGGGAGGAGGCAGTAAGAAATTAAACATATTTACACTGTTACAAGCCACTCTGTGAGCAGCAGAGCTAATGAAGCCTGGTTTTGTCCATTCTGCACCCAGCTGCTGATTCTGATGAATCTTTCAGGAACACCTCTGAGACCATTACTGTCTTCAGTGGTGTTTAAGATCACCCAGCAGGCTAAAATGCTGCTGGGGAGCAGGATGGAGGACAGACAGACAGAAGGGGAGGCAGTGAAATCAATGACACATCCTTTTCTCGTGAAAGCAAGCTGGAACCCCTCTCACTAGGCGCAGCAAACTCAGTCACCTTGCATTGGCAAACCTGGATTCAGCTCCTCTTCCCCCTCCTTTCCCACTTAAGGGGGTTGTAGTGAGGATGGGTGCAGTTTATAAGATGGTGCGTTCTGGTTGTGGTGGTCAGAGAGATTTAGGACAGATAAACCAGTATGATCTGAAATAGGGCTGTGTTTTCCTGGCACTGACAGAAAGAGCTTGTTGCTGCTCTTGGCACACATCCCATGCAGGCAATTCCTATCGAGTCACAGCAGATGAAAAGATCATGGCAGTGCTGACCCACCTCGTGAGCACGCACTTTGGATTTAAAAAAGGAGGGGAGGGAGAGGGTCCTGAATGTGTACAGAGAACAGTTTGTATTTGGGGTCCCTGCAGCCAGTGCCTCCAGGCTGGAGATCATAGAATCATAGAATCAGTAAGGTTGGAAAAGACCTCTAAGATCATCGAGTGCAACCATCAACCCAACACCACCATGCCCACTAAACCATGTCCCTAAGCGCCTCATCTACACGTCTTTTAAATACTGCCAGGGATGGTGACCCCACCACTTCCCTGGGCAGCCTGTTCCAAGGCCTGACCACTCTTTCAGTAAAGAAATTTTTCCTAATGTCCAATACACAGCCTGAGAGGGAAGTAGCTTGAGCTGCCACTGACTCTGGTGTCCTACGGCCACCAAGGACTTCTGCAGATCCTGGGGCATTTTTCCCAAGCACTCAGCGCCTCAGAAGCTCTAAAGTTAGGCTCCTCTGTTGCCTGAGTATCGCTGAGGATCTGGAGTGGAACGCACACAGCACCTCTCCCAAAGCTAAAACAGGCTCTCCTGAAGCCTGCAGCAAGTCATGGATGTCCTTCAGCTGGGTCATGGCTGCTTTAGGTCACAACTAACAGTAGTTTTCTTTTGGTTCTTCGGGTAGCTGAATCCCACCTCCTCAGGTCTGTGACTGAATGAAAAAAAAAGGAGGAAAATTATGAAGCTAATCCAGGCTATTTTATTTCTTTTTTTTTTAGATCTTTCTCACTCTGCTTTCAAAATTTCAACTTAGCTACAATTCATTTTAAAACAAATTGGGAACGTTTGAATACTGAAATGATGGTTCAATTTTTCTCCTTTTCTTTCCAACTAGATTGCCCGAACTGACAAATGTTTTCAAGTGCCCCAAACTTGCTCTTTTTCTTCTTTTTAACTGAATGAAATATTTCCCTGGCATAGTGTTATCTGAATCAAGCTAAGCAATACAATAGCACGTTTCACTTGCTTCAGCTGGCCATTGGCATAAAGACACAGTTAAGGATCTCTGTGCAACCATCTCTGTGTTTTTGTTTTTAAATTAAAGTTTTCTCATTAGGGCTATTGCAGTATTGATATTCCACAGACAAGGAAGAATTGCATGCAGGACTACAAAAACCTGAGAAATTGCAGGAGGAGCTGTGGACTGAATAATATGCTGCAAATACGCTCTGTAATATCATAAGGGTAGTGTGTTTCCGCCTCAGAATTAATAACGGGTTTTCCAAAAGCACTAAGCTTGGGCCCCCCACCGAACTCCAGACAAAATTAAAATAACAAGGCTCCAAGCTTTCCTGCAATCAACCCTTGCAGCTTTTAGCTTAATGTCAAGCTTGCCTACCAAGTGTTTACATGTGACCCTGCTAATCAGGCAAACACAGAGCCTGCAAATGAAAGAGCAGCATCCCTGCCATCAGTGCCTAGCACAATAAATCCGGTCTGTCCACTTCAAATGGCTCTAGGTCTGCTTTCCCAGCCTGCCTCCTCTCCCCAGCTTCTCAATCTTAATGCAAAAGCAATAACGGCCTATTCCTTAAGGCATTCTTCCTCAGCATATCGTCCCTCCCAACCAAAGCACCGCTTCCCTGGCTTTGTTTGTAAACCAGCAATAAAGGAGGGAAGAGAAGGGCTGGTTAATCCTGGGGAGAGGCCGCATGCCCAGCAGGGACAGAGAGCAAGCTCTGTGGCTCCCCGGCCAGCCTCGCCGGGAGGCATCAGGGACCGAGAGTCCACAGACACAAGCTGCGCCCGGGGTCAGCTGGAAACATTGCTCGAAGGCCTTGCTGGCTGAGAGGGCTCAGCTGCCTATGACGGACAAAAATCAGATTTCTAGGAGCATGAAAATGTTTGTCTGCTGAGGACTCAGTCCTGACTGACCTTTCTTCTTCGCTTTTTCTCCCATGTCATGATTTTATTGCTTTTATGGAACAGATTTCAGAGAAGTCTGACACTGCCTCATTGGGAAAGAAGGACTTGAGAGAGAAGCTTACTCAGGGCCACTGAAGCACGAGGTGCAAGCAGGCTTCATGAAACACCATGGTCCCTCTGAGCTCTTTCATGTTAAACTAAGGTGGCTGATGAAGCTGAAGGGGAAGACAAAGGGAACCGAGAGCACTTACCCGTGCTTCCCTGAGCATGTCTAAATGCGCAGGTAAGCACAGCTTTGAGTCCAGTCCCGGCTGAGGCTCTTCCCACCACCTCCTGGGTGCTGGTGCTGGTGCCAATGCCAGGCTGGGCACTCCTCAGGCTCTTCCAGAGGGAACCAGCAGGGACAGGGCTCAGCCTGCTGCCGCCTCGACCCCAAGCACCCATCCGACCTAAGCCAGGTCTTGTACCTCTGCTCTGAATGGCTACGGTGGGCTGCACCTTGTTGCAAGAGTGGCGCTGACTTCTGCCCGGAGGCAGCAATGTCCAGAGGGTGAATGCAGACCATCGGCACTGTGCTCACAAGTGGGCCTGACCCACGTGGCAGTGATGGGCAGAAAGATCGGTTAGTTAGGTTTAATAATCATTAATGAAAACCGTGGACTTGGTGATGAGCTGAAAAGAGAGTTTTCTTACATTTTTTGCAAGACAGAGAAGTCACCAAGACATTTCAGTACATGTTGTAAAAGGACCGGTACAAGCCCATTGTGGGTTTCTTAGTGTCCAGCATTGTAAACACTGCTGGCAACACATCTGGTTTATGAAGACAGCCAAGAGCAGATGTTTTTGGCATTCCGAATGCTATCTAGACTTTTCTGGCTTTCGTGCATGAGAAATTGAAGGCTTGGATCACAACTTCAAGAGGTCGGCAAAAAGCCATAAACCTACACACTTCAGTAGATGGGAATGAAGTCGTAACTTGTGATGATGCTGAGTATTGCAAGATCTTCCAATCAACAGCTAAAAGAGCATACCGGAAGGAAGAGATGGTACTGCGATGAATCCTGAGATGGGAACACGGACAAAAATCTGATTTCTAGGAGCATGAAAATGTTTGTCTGCTGAGGACTCAGTCCTGACTGACCTTTCTTCTTCGCTTTTTCTCCCATGTCATGATTTTATTGCTTTTATGGAACAGATTTCAGAGAAGTCTGACACTACCTCATTGGGAAAGCAGGAAGATTTATGCTGAGCTTACTGCAGGCAGCGGTTATGATTTCATTATAGAACACTAAGATTGTAATTTCATGTGCTTACACAGAATGTTTAATGCACACATTAAGCTAGATGCGTTTTATTTCAGTTTGTGTAGCAGCCTAAATGGCGTAACAGTATGATATGCTTGTTTATTTGGCATTAAAGCTCGGATTCAGTGCTTAAGCATCTTGCTGAATTGGGGGGCCATGCTGTGATTTAATGGTTCAAATAAGAGACTTGTTAGTGATCAAAACTCCTGGATCTGTAAACTCAAGAAGATTTTCAGACTTGTGGGAAATAATACTGTACCAGCATGGTAACCTTGCTGACCTTTCCAACCCAAAAGGCAGTAACTTTAATGAGGCCTGTAGATACTACCACAGTTTTCACATGTCGGGTCAGTCTACAGACGGATAACATGAAGGTTATAGGGTGAATTGTACGATTTTGAGGGTGGAGTTTACTGTCACAAACATGAAGTGCTTCAGAAAACTTAGATTTCTCTTGCTAGTTTTGTGAACATTTTTTTTTTCCCTTTCATATTACTTGAAGATTTATTCCTTCCAATTTAAAATTGATTTACTGTGAAAAGTAGATATTGAAACTGCGTTATTTCATTCCAAAGCTTACTAAGATATCTGAGTTGATGTGGGTTTGGAAATAGTAGGACTGTATCGCTCTAGTTATTAATAAAACAGCTAGTATTTGGGCTCAGGAAATACAGTTGTTTAAGCACACAGAAAAGATTCAGCTTTTGATAGCTGATATTTTCACAATCCATTAGTGTAACATGTGATGTGGTATATTTCATAATGTCGAGTTTGTATCTAAAAAAGATCCTTGCATTAGGAAGACTTCAATTTTAAGAAAATGAGTTAATTTAGTATTATGGGAAAAAACATATAACAGGCAGATTCTTGCTGTGCACCGGCTGTGTGTTCAAACACCAAGGTTACTGACATTCCCCAGCTGAAGGCTCAGCTCTCTTCCCTTCCCCCTAGCTATGCAGCTGTAAAGGACACTACTGACTGCAATAATGTAAAATTAAAAAAGGCTGGAAAAGGGATCTCTCTACCCTTTCTCCTTCAGACTATCTGCCCTGAAGGATCAGTAGAAAATTCAGCATCTGAGGACTACAGAAATTTAACTATTTAATGGAAAGAACTATTTCGATTTGATGACCCCAGCAGCGTCAAAGTGATTTAGCAGAAAAAAAAAAAAATTAGTTTTAGCAATAGCCAAGGTTTCTTTTTTCCCTGTGTCAGTTGTATTGCAAACAGTTGTTGACAACTGGTTCTCCCTGAAGAATGTATCTCAGGACATAATGGAGGTGCCTCTTCTGGCTTCCAGGCCCACGGTTTAGCTAAGACTTAACTGTTCTTTCAGCTGATTCAGAATGGCGTGTTTCCTTATTTAAATAACAAGGTTGGCGTTATTTAAATATCTTGCATGTATATTTTTCCCTTGCTTACCTTTAGGCCGATTTCGCCATCATTGAAAATCTTGCTGTAACTAATGCTCAGCAGCCACCTGCAAGATGCAGAGAGATACTCACTTACAAGGGACTTTGCGATTTGGTTTAAAATCTAGGCACTGGTTATTTAGGCTGTGAGACACTTCCAGACCTGTAAAACCTTACGTAGTAGCTCTTTGTAGACTACTCACTCTTCTTATCCAAGCTATGCTCATCTCGCAGGACAGCTTTGGGTCTGCCAAGGGTTGTTTTTGGCGCAGTTACTTCTGCCTTGCTGTGACCTATGGCACTCCCATCCAGACCTATTTTTTTGGTGGCCTGAAACTCGAAGGAATGGTTGCATATCGCCCTCAACAGCAGCAGGGGTGCTGGGAAAATATTCAGGATCCCCAAAGCGTTCTTCCCTATTCAACCTTGTTCTGCATTGGGAGGCAGGAGAGGTGCAACCTGTTCTGCAGAACATTCCTACTCTGCTGTCAGGAGATGCCTGCCAGCTTTTCCCCTCTGGACAAGATCAGGATAGAATGATGTAGATGACATTACTGATTTGATAATCAGTTTTCTTACTTCCCCACCACCCCCTTCCCCCTTTTGTGTGAAGACTGGCGTTCAGCCCAGCTGACACTACCTAGCAGTCTCATTCCCAGGGCAAACACCTCGCAGTGGGACTTGTCAGAGTACAGGCTGGTTATAACAGGACAGACTTCCAGCCTACCCACCCTCACTGCTTCACTTGCCCCTTGCCCCTCAGCTGGCCAGTTTAGGAAACGGAGGCTGTGCATATGCAGGTGGTAGATGGTACCTAAGGGCATGCACGTCATGCAATTTAAGGAGAATGTCAGGGTGTCTTCTGTGCCCAGAGCTCAGCTTCCACACCTGCTCCTGAGCCTGGACCGTGACAGCAATGTGGGTTTTCTCCTGTGATTCAACTATGACTTACGGCTTCTCAGTGGTTTCAGCTCCCTAAGCTGCTATTATGCAGCATATATGGCTTTTACCTTAATGTAATGAAGTTACTGGGTAACTATTTACTTTTGCGATTAGCTTTTACACCTGCTCACAAGCTTTTAATTACTGAATTCCCCACATAGTTCTTTAATTCAATTTGTTTTGACCTTTCAGTTAGTGGGGAAATAAAAGAAAGGTGAAATCTGTGTTATGCCACTATATCCTGGCATTTACAGCTGGGGAAGAGGCCTTGGCAGCCATGAGCCAGGGCACACGGGATGAGCTGGGAGAGTGTGGCAGGACAAAAGCATTGGTTCCCATGAAGAAAACAGAGTATTTTATCTTCTCAGAGGAGAAGGCTTTTTCACTGCCTACCCAGTGAAATACTTAGCCCTAGACACCCTTTGTTTGCATTTTTTTCCCAGAAAGCAGAGGACGGACACTGAAGCTTTTGCCACCCCCCGCCCCACTGCCACCACAGGCAGCTCTAGCCGTGCTCTAACTGCGAACACGTGCTCCATAAGCACAGCCCTGTGCAAACCTGCCGTACCAGTCAGAGCTGTGGAGCAAGGGACCACGGAAAAAATGGGCCCCTGAGACATGGAGAACGAGGGGAGGTTGCTGATGTTGTACAACAACCATCTCCAGCTGTTTGGGGAGATAATAGCTGGCTTCCCCTTGAGGACAGCCTATGTGCCGGTCCAGCCATGGCAGTGCTGGTAGATGTTTGGGATTCCACAAGGAATATTTGATCCTTGTCCAGCCAACCCGGACGGCTATGCGTATACTTGGAGTATTTGCACTGCAAGGTGCTGGATTAATGATTAGAGATAATAAAATCTACAGGTGCAGCCTGGCTTGTGCCAGTGAAACCTCCACCTGGCTCTGCCAGCGGACCCGAACATGAGTCCAAACGAGGGGAGGGACAAATGAGTCCAGAGGGCCATATCTAAGGGTCGAGCTGGTGGCTAGCCTGTAGGTTGTTCAGCACTTGACTTTTCTGCTGAGATTGCCAACAAGATAACACTCATTGCAGGTTGGATGGCTGACCTTGGGATCTGTCCTAAACCGGACTAGTTATGTTGATTTAACTTTCATAGATTCTTGATGCAGGGTGCCAGAAAAACCCCAGGGAGGACACCAGCAGCAGCAAGAGGAGAGTTTGGCTTTTTGTGCAAGTCCTTCATGTGAAAACGAAACCAGCCAAACAGCGTCATTAATCTTGGTTTTATTACATGAAAATTTTCCAAGCTTTGGCAAAGGGTGGATGGACAGAGGACAGGCCAAGGGTAATTGCCCCCTAAGGGTAAGCTAGAAGACGCAGCTTGACCATTGTGACAACCTTTGGTGACAACAGTGGGGAACTGGATGTATAGTCAGTCATGACTACTCAGTGAGGTGAGGATCGTTTGCTGGCTGGTTCTGCTGGGATCTTGTTTGCTTTGCACTGGTGATGCACCAGAAGGCAATTGCAGTGAGTCTGATAATGAGGTCAATGGGCGCTGGTAGGAGCAGAGGAGCTATATCATGATTTCTAAGGAGATTTTCTGAAATTACTGAAATTAGTCATTTAAACAGGAATGGGCAGCATTCACATTTCATGTCAGTACGGATTGACACGAATTCCTCCCTTGTCATACAAGGATCCCCTATTGTTAACAAGCTTTTGTATGTTATTTCTTTCCTAAGAAATTCAAACCCAGTAAGTTGCTTTAAGTGGGTTTGGGTCTGGTGATGTCAGATCCATTTTAAATAAATGGGTCTAGACCATAAAGTTTCAGTAAAAATGTGGCTTTAAACAGGAATCATTCTGTTTTCCAGATTGTACTATCATGGTCTAAATTCATTTCAGTTCTTCCTTAGTATTCTTATGAATTCTGAACATCTGAAATAGTTTCAACACATACTATAACTTAATTCTTTTTTTATACAGGCATGCAATGTATGAATAATGAATTGAAAGAATTGGAAAGCAAGATTCTTAAAATTAATATTAACTCTGGTTTCTCAAATATTGTCCTAAGTCCTCCCCTAAGAAACAGAAAATATTCCAACTCCACATGACAGAAAAGCTTTAATGCAGAGAACTCTCCACAGGACTGTTTTCATTTCGTAGTGTATTTTAAACATATGGACAGGGCAGACTGTTAATTATTTCTTCTCCTTTTGGCTCAGTTCCACGTACAACTCAGCAAAAGCAGAGCTCTACAGACTATTCAATGGACAATAAATGGCTCTGCATTTGCTGACTGCTGAATAAAAATGATGAAAGGGTGTTGTGACTAGCTCTCGAGTCACTTGTTGGCCCTCAAAAAAACACCCTTGCCCCTTCTTACCCCAGCTGCTGCATCTTGCTTCTTCCGTGTTGGTGAGGAAGGGAAACATTTTGAGAAGAGACAGTTTAATAATGCTACACATGATGTCGGAAAAGGTTATTCAATAGGGTGAGAGGAAAGACCTTGCAACTAGTGGGACCATGTCCTTAAATGCTGCTGGATGCAACTAGAGTGCAACGTGATGTGACCAGAAGGGCATCCGCGGCTTCTAAGGAACACACAAGGGAAGATCTAGTTGCAGGAGTCTGAGACACTGCGGCCCACGGCTGCGTGCAGGGCCCTTTGCTGTGCGCTGTCGGCTCTCGAGCCCATGGGTCAGTTGCCTCCCAAAAAGGAGCAGAGTTTGTGCCAGTCTTTCCCAGCTTGTCCTCCCCACGGTGTCTCTCTGGCAATCACTTTTACACTCTCTGTTTCTAATCTCGCAGCAGGGCATGGTGTGTGCTGCAGCAGACTGCTGCTTATCTTTGTGTCTGGGGACCAACTAATGCATCTACTTTTACTGCTGGGTCCTAAAATTCAATGAATTCTTAATTACTACAGTGTTTGTTCTGTTAGCAACACTTTTATTCTGTTGCAATCATTTTTCAAATATAGTGGGGATAAGGTCTCTGCCTGATATCGTTTGTAGTCTGAACATATAGCTATAACCTGGAGGAAAAAAAAACCGAACAGAAATAAAGTGTTACAGTGATGGTTTTAAGATGACATAAAGGAATGCTTGGGGGTTTTTGTGCTTGTGACTGGGATGAGAACACATCAAGAAGGAGGGGAGAGCCGCAGATTATGTAGCTATTACTCATTAGTAATTATATATTTTGCACCATTACAACCACCCTGAGATCTAAACATACCTTGCAACCAATAACAAATTAAGCTGCATGATTGCCCTTTGATGTTAATCGTGGAAGACCAAGGATTAGGTACCCCTGGCCAGGATGAACTTTGCTTTGCTTTCAAAGAAGTGTGGAGAAGGTTAACACAAAGTTTAACTTTATTGTCCAAATTAGATGCATTACTGGGATGGTGATAAGCATGAGTCACAGTGCCTGGATCTGCCTCATGGATACCTCCCTTCTCTCTCCTGTGTTTCAAGACAGAAAGAAGAGGTAGCCATGTCAGCTTCAAATCTTTCAGTGTAGCTGGAGCTCCAAAAAATATTCTCTGTGGGTTTTCTTGCCAGGAAACTAAATGCAACCTTACATAAAGCAGATGGAGGCCCTTCCCTGTCCTCCTCTCAGCTGCTTTAGTCATTTTTTTCTAGACTGCGCCCCTGCTGATGTGCCTGTACCCACTGCTGCTGCCTGCCAGGTACCCTGGCACACTGAGAGCAGGTTTCCAAGGATCTCCCTGTGCCCGGGGAGGCAGGACTGTACCTGACAGCACTGGGCACCCAAGCCCCTCCTGCCATCCCCCCCCAGACCATATTGGCCATGACGAGCTGGCACCATGATCCACCAGGAGCAAAGGGCCGAGCCCCAGGACGACCCCAAGCCTGCAGAGAGGGAAAGAGCAACTTCTCTGGAGCGGTGCCAGTCACAGCCCTGGGGTCCTCTCTTGATGCAGCTTATTGGCTGCTGACAAAATGGCATGAGAAAGACAGTGAAAAAGTTATTCAAAGTGCAAAGGCCCCAGTCCTGCAGCTGCATTGAGGAGTCTCCTGCACCCTGCCTCGGCAGCAGCCGGCTCATCTCGGTGGGCAATGGACATGTATCTCACACATACCTGCAAATGCCTAGTATTTCCATGCCTAACTAACTGGAAAGCTTCTACAATGGCAGCTTTAAGAAAGGTTCACATGTTTATTCTGCTTTGCCTCTGAGTCAGATACAACTCCTGAACACGCAGAGGGTGGATCCCGCTCGGTCCCTGGGGATGTGCTCAGGCTGTTCCCCCACCACCACCAGGCAGAAGGAGCAGGCTGGCTTCAGCTGCACTGAATCACCTGCTTTCACTTTAGAAATAAATCCCTTACTTTGGCCAGGGATCTTGGAGAGCACACAAGGTATTTCCCAACTGGTATTGCAATGATGCTAATGGGATTTACTGAACATGTCGATCTTCCCTCCCCTTAGTTTTCCTGCAGGATTTCAGTGTGAAGCTGCAAATGAGTGGGGTTTCGGACTGATTCCCCTTCCCCTCCCTGCCAGGGCTGGCTGCAAGGCGGGCTGTGGCCTCCTGAGCCGGGTAGGTCACGGCTCAGTTTGGCACCGCACGGCACCACACAGCACAGCTGGGGTGCCTGCCAGCGTGGGATGCAGATGGGGAAGCACTTGCAGCATCATGCCCTCAAATCATTACAGCCAGACAGGCTGGTGATTTGCAGCCCGGTTCTTCGCTGCGCTTTAGCATCTTATCCCTCATGAGATTTCAAAAGAAAATAAAAATCCAAAGCTGGAGCACCGGCAAGCAAAGCTGTCGGTGCTGAGCAGCTGCCCGGAATCTGCAGCGCCATCCCTTCCCCCAGCCGCCCCAAGCTGATGTGCCAGTCTCATTTTGATGTAGCCTGTGTTCTGATTTCGCCTTTATTTTCCCCCATTTTTTTACCCTGAGGCAAAATTCAGCTCTCACGCCCGCACGGCGCTTTGCTCCCCTCCTCCCGGCGCCCAGAGCTCCTGCTGACAGGGTGTAGCAGTCAGCCCCGGGACGGAGGGAGCTGAGGGACCATCCCTGCCGAGGGAAAGGAGCAAAGTGACTTCCAGATATGCAGAGCAAGAGATTTGGATCAGGAACAAAAATGTACAAATGTAAGACTGCACACATATTAGTTTGGAATACTGATTAGATCCAGAAATAAAGGGACAGAGTAGCCAAATGTTTTGGGAAGCATTTTGTATCATTTATTATTCCTCAGCTAGCTTGAGTTGGAATAGAAACTGACCGAATGCTTGAGCATCACGTTGTCACATACTGATGCTGTTTGTGTCAGAGGTTTTGGCTTAGGATCTACAAATGATTTGGCAAGTGACCCGGCTGGCTAAATCTGACCTTCTTCTAAAAAGGGGGCCAGGGAGTACCACTAAAGGGATCCCAGTATGTGTAAGGGAAGCTGTTCCTGTTTCTCTACAGTGCTTCAGCTGCACAGTCCTGACATTCTGTTTAATGATATTTCTACAGTTGTTAGGCCTGGCCAAGTGCAAAAGCATCAGTGAAAAAGGAGCATTGAGAGACCTCCACAAAAGGCTTCTGCAAGTTTAAGATGGGGAGAGTTAAACAGGAGGCTCTAGTCCAGCGAAAGGAATACCCAGGTAGAGGAGCCCCCATTCAAGGTACACCCCACAAACGCATTGGGAGGGAGGGGTCGCTGGAGAGCCGGCAAGCCTGGTGCAGACGGGTGGGTAAGGGCTCCGGAGGCAGAGAGAGAGGCTGGAGGTGGAGGAGAGCAGTAACAGAACATGCACAAAAGTACCCAGAGCCAACTGCAAGGAAAGACACCCCTCCTCCTTCCCTGTAGGACTCTGAACTCCAAAGGCTCGCCTGCCAGTATAATGTTGGGTCAGGAAAAGAGGTCGAAGTCTATGGAGGAAGTTCTCCATGGAATGATTTCTCTGCTAAAAAGGTGGTACACGTAAAGGCAATGTCTGAAAAGGCCTGGTCTCGATGAAAGATTGCTGCATGGTTGACCTCTCCCTGGGCTTTGCCCTTCCCCTCCCTCCTCGCACAGCTCCCTGCACACACTCCATTGCTCGCTGGGTCTTTCTGAGGGTTATCTTTTCTCTGCCTGTCCGCCAGCTTCTGCAGAGCCCACCCAGAGCAAGGCTGACGTGTCAGTTATTATTATCGCCCACTGGAAGCAAGGGGTGCGGGGGACTTTGCTATTTATATCCAGAGTTTCTTGCTCTGCAAACAGCTTTCTCACCTCTCATAAAAGTGTCACTGGATGAGCACCAGCATCACTGTGACACCGGGCCATCGCAGCATGTCAGTCCCAAATTCTTAGGATGTCCTGGTGAGAAAAAAGGGTAAGTGCAACTGAGCTGTGCCTGGTTCGTCGTCCTGTGGTGTAAGACCCTGGAGACAAAACTACTCTTAGTTTCATTTTTAATTTCTTTTTTCTAAAAAAGGAAAGATGTTGGTGAACAGCAAGAGCAAACTGTTCACAGACTAAAGAAAAGGAAGGTGATGTCATCTGTATAATGCATTCGGGGATGTAATTGTTTACATGATATTAACTTGAGTAGTTTCTGTCCTCTGTAAGACTCAGTTTCCAGTTAACTGGAAGAAAATCCATCAACGTCCATCCAAATCAATTAGTGGTTTTGTGTGTTATGATGTATGTGCACTACAGTACGCCTTTGGGGGCCAGCGTCCCAGCCTGTACTTCACTAGACACCACGTAGCTAAACCACCACCTTTACTTCAGAAAGTTTCAGGTGTAAGGTCCCAGCCTTACAAACTTCAAGATGGCCATTTTCCAGTCAAGGCTGGGAGGAGGGCAGTGGGGCCTGTCAGAAGTCCATCCTAAACACAGTTGTTACACTGTGGGAGGTGAATGATAGCACTGGCATCCCACCCCGCTGCCTCTGACTTCTCCAGATCAGAGGAATAGCTGTTGGATAGAGCAAACTGAAGGAGACACCTGACTAAGAGGTGAAGACAGCAGGGAAAGGAAGCAGCAGAGCCCCTGGCTCTGTGTGACGGCAAGGCAAGAAATGAATTCTGCAACCTGTGCTACGGTCACTATAACAGCACATGCATTTCATTTACTGTATTTAGAATGGTTTGACGTTTTACTCTGATCCAGTTGGCTGTAACAATATAGTACCAGTGCATAAGACAGGTCAGAAGAATGCAGTGAAAAGGAATTCTTGACAAATACTGGGCTTAGCAGAGAGGGCAGAGTGCCACGGAAGAGATTCTGGCGTCATTATCTACCTAAAGTCTTCCAGCAGCACGTGAAAGTTGTTGCACTGATCTTTAGGTTATGCCAATGTGGTACCAATATTTATCATCACAGATTATGGATTCCATTCTGTGTAGAAGAAGATTTGCTTTTGACAGTACACATTAGCTAAAAGGGTGTAAAATCAATCTTAAGAAGAGATTTTTATCAGTATATTCTTAATGATACAGAATACACTTAATGATACACTTGCAGACTGGGTGTTTAAAACAGCAGGTGCAGGCATCTTGCATTACAACACTCTGGAAGAGGGATTGAGGCGAGTGGGATGCATAGATATATCTTCTTTAGATTCCTTTTCCAGGCTGCTGAACCGGCCTAGAACAGGACTTTCAAACTCTGCAATCATACCTACATCTTTCATTCCTACAGAAGGCTGACAGATTAAGGGATGCGATATAGACTCTTCTGTCCTAATAGAAAAGGGTTTATATGGGTTTTGCAATGAAGATATGATAAAGATTTAAGAGGGTTGTACAATTTTATGCTAATCCTTGGCAAGCAGATCAATATCAAGGTAAAAGGCATAATGCTTTTGCAAAAGGAGGGATCAGCACGGACGTACTCAGATGAGAGGCAAGGCTACAATCAAGCCCGGTGATGCTTGTAGTACAAAATCAAATAAGGAAAGATTTCTTTTTGCAGGCATGGTAAGCTTGTTTCTGTTCTTCAGGAACCATAAATGTTAAAGCTGGACTAGTCACATTTGATCATCTGACCTATCTGAATTGTTTAGCACATCAGGTCTCTGAGTAGCTTATTGCTCAGTGCTGCTGCATGGAAATTTATATTCCCTGGAGGACACTCATATACACTTATGGACATCATTAAAAAATTAAATAACATTTAATCATGTATCTCATGTAGAATTCATCAGTGATAGTGGATATTTCACTGAGTAGGTTTTCCCCTGCTGTAAATCAGCACACAGCAGTAGAATAAAATATAATAAGATGAGAATTAGTATCTAATTTGGAGGGAGCACAGCAATCAAAAATGATGGTTTCTCAACTAAAAACAATCGGATTTTGCAGACATGCCCAGAATCTGTTACATATTTGTGTCCTTGAAAAACATATCGATGGGATTACTGACTAGTCACAGCTCATAAATTAAGAATCTGATTTATTTCACAGGGAAAAGGAGGGAGCAGAAAGGAGGTCTACAGGTAGGACCTGGTGCGGTGGAAGCACTCCATGTGTTGTGTGATTGCGTAGCCTAGCTCGATAAACACAGCGACAAGAAGAACAGGAGCAGAGTTTAATATTGGCCTTGACACAGCAGATTAATTTTGTAGACACAGCAGGTTATTTTTCTGTAGCCCTGGGCTACTCCTCTCCCTCCCTCCAAGAAGTCCTGCCTGGGCTGCCTGCAGTCACCGACCTGCATGCCAGAAATTGCCAAGAGAAACGCAGGGAGCAGAAGGCACCGAGCAGCCGGCTGGGCTGCGAGGAGGAGGAGGAGGAAGAGGAGGAGGAGGAGGAGGAGGAGGAGGAGGACCGGGATGAGCGGGTGCGCTGGGTGCGGGAAGGCAGCAGCAGGACCTCAGAGCTGGGCCCTGGGCAGGAGGGAAGGGGAGCTGTGGCTATCTCTGCCCCCGGGTACATCAGGGCTGCGTGCTCACTCTCTGGCCCGCGTTCCCACACCAACCCCACTCGCTTGACAAGTTGAAAGCCACCTCTTAAAATCTCCCCAAACTGTCACAGCCCTGCACACCCTGCAAGGTCGCTGAATGCAAAGCAGGTAATACAGCTATCATCTCCATCACTGTCAGGGCTGAGACAAGTCTGAAGCGCTGTTTTTCTCAAGTTCGCCCCACAGAGCCACGCCAGCCCAAGGGAGTGGGCTGGGTGCTGATCCTTTTGTTCCTGAGCAAACACTTCCAAGATCCCGTCAGATACACATCTGCAAACACGATTACACATCCATCAGCAGCAACTTAATTTGGAGAGAGCAGCACAGGTGTGTGAGAGAAGCACCTGTAGCCTGCACAATATTTTTTTACTAGCTTCAGCAAATACAATTCTCCATCCTTGTGGGAGCGGCTGGATCGAGTACTAAAATGTCTTCCTCCCCATACAAGCACTTTCAGGAGAGTTAAACACTTTGAATTTAGGGCCCAATAAGTCTGGGTTTATGTGAACATGCCCTCTTTTTCAGCATACAAATTGTGTTCAAATGAGGAAAAAAAAAAGAATTTGGACTTTTTCCCAGATTTTGCAGATGTCAAACAAATTTTGTTTCATCAGAGAGCTTCATACTGGCTCCAAAGTCATTGTATACACACACACACTCTTACACCAACTATGCACAAGGCAGACTTTCTGTGGCCGTGCTGCCCAACTGACCTCTGCTTCCTCAGCAAGTCCCACGTGTTGCAGACACCTCTGATTTACCTCAATTAGCTGTAGAGCACACATGCTATAGGCTCAGTGTGTCCCAAACTCTGCAGAGGTATTATATATTGGTGTGGGATAAGTGCTAGAGGTCTGAGATACCTAACAGACTTTGCACATGTATTTTGTGCCCTCTTTTCCATCCAGGACTCCCTACCTGGAGATATAGGGGCCATTACTGAATAGCCTGACTAAATTACAAGCACGACTGACATGCTACATATCCTGTTCAATGCACCCCAGTTTAACTGGGGGCAAGTGCAATCCCACAGCCTCCACCAGCTCACGCACCCCACAGCCCACGCCGTGCACAGAGGCAAATTCACAGCTCGTGTTGCCAGTTATCGCCGAGCACCCTCATTTCCCGAGATCTGCAAACTGGAGATGGTAACTGCTAATAAAGAGAGTGCTTACTTAATTTCCGCCACCCTTTTAGTTAAAAAGCAAAGGCAAAAGCAAAACAAATGATGCTAAATGTATTATGATATATTGAGCTCTTTGGCAGTTTCAGAGGTACGCAACTGCACAGCCTTGGTGGTGGCATGTAATCACACATTTGCACAATGGTGTGAGGCAGCAGAAAGCTACCCAGATTGGAATTTAGTTACGGGTCTCATTCCATCAGTGAGGAACTTCTCTGGTAATCCCTCATAACTCCAGGATTTTAAATAATGTCTTCCAACCTCATTCTTCTTTCCAAGGAGGCCTGTTTCTGACACCACCAGTGTGCTTTTCAGGGAGACTTTGCCCCCAAAAGTCCTTGGACAGTTGCTGCATTCACAAGCAAAAAACCTGGGATGCATTGTGCCTGCTGCTCAGTAATGACTGGACTAAATTAGGCCCCAGGTTAGTAACTGCCCCAGCACAGCTGGACCCCTAAGGCTCCGTGAGGACCCCAGCCCATGTCTTGCCCCACAGAATCATTGGCATGAGTGGGGCTTCCAAATCCAACAACTCACCAACTAACCTTACAAGAAAACCCAAGTCCCCTGATAAAAGAAAAATGTGCTTTGTATGTTCTTTGTTCTAGCATCTCAGAAAGCAGCTGAGTGAAGTTCTTGTAAAGTTATCCCCCAGACCTGCCCGCTGGCTGCAAATTTCCATGCTCAGCTTTTAGGAGGAGGACATATTTTACCCCAGAGAGTAATGGGTGAGCAAAACCAAGATGCTTATGAGGAAGTGCATGTTGCCATTTTAACTATAAAGGCTAATGTGGGGAAAGCTATCAATTAGATTTACAACAGAAACAAAGTTTGTACAGGCAGGAGATGACAAATTCTGGTACTTGACAATGAAAACCTCTTACTGTAGGGGGATCCAGCATCCCCCCTAGTGAAGTTGTGTTCAAAATATGAGCCATCCCTTGATCTCATCTTTGAAAGTAGCCGCTATTTGCATCGCTGACTAAAGAATGTGGGTCTGAACAACGCTGAACACCGGAAAGTCCAAATGTCAGGGTTAACATCAAAATTTCTGCTAGTCTGAAGTCTTAATGTGTCACTGTTCTCAAGCTCCTTGAGCAGCCTGAGAATTGCCATGGTCTTGTTGATCTTCCACTGTTGACTCTGTTTTGGGAAAACAACAGTAATAGCTGGATTTCAGAACCACTTTTCCCCTAAGCATTCAATCTGCCTCTGCCCTTCACACAGGGTGTGTAGGGCACACGTTGTTTTATTATTGTTATTTCCAAATTAGCTCTTCTAGGTGTGTCTCCTGCCTTTTGTAAATGAGAGCGTTATGTCTTGCAACTGAGCAGCTATCTAGATTTTAGGATTTTTTTCTGGTTGCTCATGCCTGTGGCATCTCAGTCTGAGCATGAGGCTCAGACAGAGAGAATGAACTCCCCGCTGTTCATTCCCCCACAATGCCCGCCCCCCCCCCCCCCGCAATGGGTCTGAAGATAGTGAGAAAATGGTAAACGTAGAACGAATATGTGGGGGATGGATAAAACTGGAACTGAGGTGCAGAAGCTAATATAGAAGATAAAGGAGAACAGGCTCAGAAAAGGCCACACTCACTTCTGAGGCTGCGAAGGACTGGGTTTTTTAGTCTGTCTCCGGCCTCTGAAAGATAAATGGCTTTTCATCGACGAGGGCAGGATCCCCCATGAGGACAGCCCGTCCTGGCTGCCCTCTGGGGAGGCTGCTGCTCCTGGCCGGGACAGGAGAGACAATGTCCCAGCACCCAGCACGCCTTGTAACTCTCAGCCTGTTGTCATCCATCTGGGTGCCGAGAGACTCGCTCGGCAAGTTTGGCAGCTCATACGGCTTCCCATAAGATATAGATAATTGCTGCTGGATTGTTGTGCGATGAGTAGGTTAGATAACAAGACTATTAAGCACTATTTCATCACTACCCCCAAACCAGTATACAAAATACTTCCTCTAAAAATACTGTTTCGTCCCAAATCTAATAAACGTATCCATTCTAAACTCTGTCTGCTGTCACAGTGTTAAATTAATGGCAGAAATGGTCAGTGTTAGATTTGATAGCTCAGGTGTAAGCTATCATGTAGTAGGATCTGTTAATTACCTGAAAAAAAAAACTAAGAGGTAAACACTTCCTTTGGATTTTCAGTCTGGTCAGATACAGTAATGATTTTTCCAAGCCTTCAAGCCAATTTCTTTAATGTTTTCCCCATAATGCATTAAGACTCTCATTCAGCAAGAAATGTAAACACATGCATAATCCCAGTGTAACAACCGGCAGCTGCTTGTATTAACCGTAAGACGAATACCTTGCTGAAAGAGGGCCTGGGAGACGTAGGAGCACTGATGCTCAGTGACTCCTCTTGGCAGGGGACGCAGGGGCAGGTCCCCCCTCGCAGCGTGCTGCTTCGGACTGCAGGTAGAATCCCACCTGTCGAGGTCGGTGGGCAGCTTTAGGGTGTGTCGTGTGGTCCGGAGGGTCTGCTCCCCCCCCGCCGCTCCGGTGCGTCCCTGCCACTGTCCCCCTAGCGCTGAGGGTAACAGGAGCTGGACATCACCATTTCAAAGCCAGTTTTTAGCTACAATCCCCAGCACCCTTCTGTGGCTTTTGGAAGGTCAAATCGTATCCTGCTTCAGCGGAAACAAGAGGGAGACAGAGGGAGGTCACGTCAGCGGCAGCCGGGGGATCAGCGCCAGGATCTGCCGGCCGCTCGCCCTGGCCCGGGGCCAGCTGCTCAGGGCCAGCAGCTCCACGTTTCCCCTTGCTCGGCCACCGTGCAGCATCCAGGGCAGGGCTCACCAGGAGTCATCATGAGGGTGCAGCCCTGCCATGCCGCAAATAGGTCTCATACAGGGTGGGGGTCATGTTAGGCAATGCAGAAAAGGCTGTGCTGCTGCGCGGTACCCTCATTGCCACGGCAGCTGCACCCAGCTGCAATACCTGGGCACAAGGAGCATTTTGGCAGCACACGCTGCCACTATCTATTGTCTCCCAAATTGCTGGCAAGGTGATGAAGGGATTATTATGGGCTTAGATAAAATACATAGGCCACCAAGATCATCGTCTTTGATTAGACCACACACTCTGCCAAAAACATCCTCATAGCACAGCTAGCCAAAAGACTGGAAAGCCATAGTTTCGGAAAACCTTCAGAAACATCTGGGACCTGGTCCATCT
Source organism: Pelecanoides urinatrix (assembly GCA_013400755.1). NCBI lineage: Eukaryota > Metazoa > Chordata > Aves > Procellariiformes > Procellariidae > Pelecanoides > Pelecanoides urinatrix. Next base: position 384,159 of record VZTQ01013932.1, read on the forward strand.
TTGAGTTTTGCCAGCAATGTGGAAAGTCTGCAGAGCAAACTGCTGCAGCTCTGTTAGCTGACGCCCTGTGGCACTTTGCTAAGGGGAAACTACTTTTGTTGATGTGGTTCATTTCATTTCAGGACTTGCAAGAGAGCTTTTTTGCTACATGTCCCTAGGTTAGACTGTGCAAAAAAGTCAACATCCACCTTTCAAGGACAAAAATAATTCCATGAGACATTTTAATCTCAGTATAGGTCTACTGGATTATTATAATTTATAATCAGTTCTGTACATGCTGCGACATTCCCTGCTGGCAACCTCTTTTTCATCTGTAAAAATACTGAAGAGTTGTAAGAAGCAGGAGGGCTTGCCAAGATATCTGTATCAAAGTTGCTAGTGTAGACAAGGAATATGTATCCCACGTGGGAGGTTTGCCAGATCCATTCTATCTGCATTATATCCTCTCCAGGGGTATGGCTATGGCAGTAGTATGGTGTTCTGTTTCAGCATGAGCTTTAACTCTTTGTTTTTTGACGATATCTTTTGAACCATAATGCATTTTTCACTGTGAGTTGGTGAAATGGTTAACTAATAAAGAAAAAGCACTTTGAATTCAGTCCTGTAAGTAATTTTCATTTTTAGTGGTTTGCCCTGCTTGCCTTTATGCACATCTAAATACCCTCAACAAGTTTCTTGCTTCCTGTGTCCTAACACCCAGCACATATACTGAGTATTTTGTACCAGTTGAGCCTAACAGCAAACATATGCACCCGCTGAACCAGATGAATTTAAATGTTATGATAAACAAGCTGACATATGAACGCCACCACTTGCCAAATACCCCACTAGCCTGGGGGAAAGTTTGCTGGGCTGCAAAAGGGGAGCGCAGAGTCTGAGAGCTGTTTAAATTCCTGCGCAGTTCTTCACTCACATTGCTGACTTACACCACACACCTCACCAAGCGGAGAGCTTGAGAAGAACCACGCTCTTTACTTTAGCAATAGTCTTGGTGGTAGTAAGGCCAATTGCTTCCCCAGAATCACAGAAGCTGACAGGACCACTTGCTGACTTGCAGATATGCACAAGCACGTGATGGGGTCACTCTTAAGGCTTTGCAATAGAAAACAGTTTTTTCTGAATTTGAGGGTGAGCTCTGATTTTTATTATCTGGCAGAGAGAAGTGCATGTCTTCTAAAATGCTGGAAGGTCAGGGGGGACTTTGCCCTCCACTATTTCTTCCCATCCTTTCACTGGTTTGGATGACCAGAGTATGTCCTGCTTCACATTTAGCTGCCATGAACTATTTGTTCTGTCTCCTAAGATAGAAATTAAACTAAACTAGTATTAGCTACCTTTTCCTGTTAGTTTAAACAGCAGCCCACCTCCTTCTAATGAAGATTATGTTATCCTCTGTCTTTGCTGCTCCCTGAAGGCAGTGGTCAAGTTCTACCTACACAGTGGTTCTGCTGCTACCAGGATCAGCCTGGACTTGCTGAGATATCCTTACACATTTCTAATGGCATATGCATGCAACTTGCCCCCTTTTAATCAGACTTATGCAGAAAATACACTTTTCAACAGCAGAGTGAATTCTCCAAGGCGATTAATGTCAAGGCAGGTCAGTCAGACTAATATTAGCTCTAGCTGCCACTCTAACTGTTTATTCCTCACCTGCATCCCCTTTCTTGCCTGAGACAGTATCAATAATAAAAATGTTTTCTATCTCTCACATCAGTTCATGAGTAGGATAAGGGGGTGCATTCAGCAGCAGCAGTAATATGTGGGTTTGGAGTGTAGAGTTTGACCCAGGTATTGTTCACTGAGTCTGTGATTCAACATTCATTAATACCAGCTCTGTATCTACCAGATCATCTGGCAGTACAAGTTTAATCCACATCAGAAACAAGCCCTCAACTGCATTTCTATCGGGTTAGTAATTGTGTACTTTAGGGAGTCTGTGCCAGATTGCGCCACGATCATGACCTGGCAGCCCTGGTGTTGCATTTGCCCTCTTTTTTCGGTTGCCTTTGTGTAACTGAGGAACGTCGTCCCAATTGCACTGAGAGGATGTTTGGAGGTGGCACCCCAAGGGACCAGCCTTCCAATTTTAAGGACAGCTCACATGTGTTTCCAATGGGGTCCTGTAAAAGGTGTGCAGGGGAAGCTCAGCACTATGGCCAGCAAGATATTTCCACATCACATTAAGTAGCAGGATTAGTCCAGACCTAGCTGCATCCTTACACCTGGCAGAGCTGATTCATATAGATCCTGTTGTTTAAGTTAAATTTTCTGATCCCTTGCCTGTTGATGAATAGGACCAGCCTAAGTGTTAAGGAAGGAGTTATCCACCACACACTGCCACTCTGCTTTGCTGTGAAAATTGGACATCCAGCAAGATAACTTTGGAGCTGATTTATGCTACCCAGAAGAGTTTCTGTTCACACTGTCTGCCGGGGATGAGCACAAATGGACAGTGCAGCAGGCCTTGCTAGTATGGGTGTGTGTCTCCAGGGTTGGGACCCTTGAGAAGAGGCAGATACTTACCCTTTCCATCTCTCTGTCCTTCTCTGTTCTGTGCCAGGAACTTGTGGATCACCACGGATGGCTAATTGCTGCTGGCCTGCCAGGCTGCACAGCACCTGGGTTTCCACAACTCTTGCCTGGCCAAAGCATGCAAAACCAGCAAGTTTTTCATGTTACAGAGAGGAGTGAGGTAAATGGAAACAGTGTACTGCTGGTGGTCTCTCATGCTCTTGCTTCCCCTTATTTTTCTGAAGAGATCAACTGCCTCCAAACAAACGAGGTAAGAGATGCTCCCACAAAGCATCATCGTCTTATTCAAGGGCTGTGCTTATGTCCCAACTTGTAATGCAGTCCCACTCCTTTGACTCAAGAGGAGCAAAACACTTAGCAGCACACATCATTGTTCTTGGGTTTTGTAGGGCCATCTGAGCAAGTTAATCCAAAAAGGCCTATACAAAGTGCTGAAATAATCATGTGGGATGGTATGATAGATGGTACTATTCCGTAGGTTTCCAGTGACAGCCAAGTGCATGGACACGTCTCTTAACATGTGCATGCCAGTAGCTGTGCTTGCATCCAGTTAGGAACCAGTTAGGATGTGGGGAAGGTGGATTCTGCCTCTGCAGGCACAGACAGAGCAGTGGAGCCATGCTGCTAATGCTGTGCACGAGTGGTCCAGGCACTAACAGAACTGGAAACTGAGACACGTTGGTAGCAGGCAAAAAGAAGTCTGAGCACAGTTCATGCCTGATGAGTGTGCAAATAGAAGAGGAAGTCCCTGGGTCCAAACCTGCTTACAGAGCAGCACAGCAATAGCCAGAGACCATGCCCTTGGCGTGTAGGTGGCAAGGAAAGACTATGGGAGGTCCAGTCAAAGGCCTATAGGCAATAAGCCTTGCAGATCTGCTGGGAAAATGTTATCAAACATTAGCACGTCTGAATCAGTAGAGGTCTCTTTAGATTGATAAATGGATTAATGTCCTGTGGCTGTCATGGTTTTGACACAGTGCCAGGTGCCCAAAATTTCATTTCTGAACTCATGGAACCATGGCCCAGGGGCAATCCAAAATAACTGATTTGGACCCTTTGCGTGTAAGTAAACTTCTGTTTTACAAGGAGAGATCAGACACTCCACTCCCCCAAAAGTGCAAAACATAAGCAAAATGCAGTAATATAAACGTTAACTGTGAAACAGATAGTTAATCTAAATGCTAAGAGTAGGGGATTTAATATTAATACGGAAACTTAGAAAAGCCTAGGAGATAAAAAGTTGCTACAGCTGATTAATAGGAAGAACCAAGTGTCTTCTCACCATCCTTTTTATTTTGGGTGTTTTTCAGAAATAACTGATCAGACCATGGATTTAAATGTCAGAAGAAGGCTTCACGTCATTCCTCCCACCTAATAAAAAGGAAGGAAATGGACAAGGAAGGGAGATGCTGGTAGGATTTGCAAGTTCATCCCTGAGTTGCCGCAGTATACTTTTGCCATTGTGCTGATTACTGAAGGCTGAATCATTGATTCAGTAAATGGCCCTTGCCAAGAACTGCAAATGTTCCAGCCACCACGACAACAGAAGTATGCAACAAAAGCTCACGTCCAACAATTTGGGTAACAGCATGCCTTGAATAGGGGAAAGGGGGCTTAAGAAGTGATTTCTCTTCCATGGATTTTCCACTGAGTACCATTAAATACAAATGCACCTCCTCTTTCTCACGGAAACCCAGAGTCAGAAATCACTGGAAGCTGGGGAAGTATTCCAAGAAAATATCACTGTATGCAAGCCCTGTTCCTGCACTCTCCCTAGGCACCTGCCACTGACTCCGCTCCAAGGCAACGTGCTGGGCTATGGTGATCCCTGATCTGATCCAGTGTGGCTGCTCTTCTCTTCTTGAAGCAAGGAAATCCAATTAATTTCAATGTGAGGCATTTTTCATTACCTTTACCCTATTAGGGAGTCTGGGTCTCATTTATTGTCTCTGAAACAATCGAGACACTTTGTACTTCCGCCCTGCATGTAGCCCAAAGCTTGGCAGAAATCAAGAACATTTGGCTAGCCAGCAACATGTGGGGTTTTCCAACTCAGTCCAGAGTAAATCGGCCTTTTTCACATTGACATTCGCCCATACATTTCTGGGTATTCTTTGCTGGTTTGATTATCCCCCCAAAATTTAGGTTATCTCTAGTTTGCTATGAACCTTTCATCGATCATTGCCCTTCCATTTCACTCCACTCCTCACATACTTGCACAAAAGATGGAGTCAGGCTGCTGCTGTGAGGCTGTCATCTTCCCAGCTGCAGAAAGTTTTAGGAGCAGAAAATCAACGGGCATACCTGGCATGAACGTGTCAGAAACTTCTGCTGTATTTAAACAAACAGATGGACTAGAAGTATGCCCTTAAAAAAATCCCCCAAACCCCAAAAAACCCACCTAAGCAAACTTGGCAAGCTGGTATTGAATAATAAACCCAAGCCATCCTCCAGAAAAACAAGTGTTCAGAAATCTAAGTGATTATTCCATTCAGGGAACGAGGACATTGAAATGATGAAACCAGTCAGCTTTCAAGCTAATAAGACAGAGGTAAGAAAGAATTAAAAAATAAAAACCAGAAAGAAAGGGAGAAGAGGGACAGCTTGCCATCATCCAGTTAGGCCAGCCTGTCTTATTGGCTATCTGAAAAAAATTAGCAGACATTTAGAGGTAAAAGGCTGGTATTTGCCATTTTGGGAGGTGGAGTTGGCAGTCTTGTTCTACATACTTCAAATGGGCTTTTGTTGGAGATATACATATACTTCTCGTCAGAGCTTTCTCCAAGATAGCTCTCCTCCAGTTACCTTTTACCTTCACTATCAATGCTCTAATCAGAACTTAAGTAATTCTTGCCCTGCCTATTTCAGTATATTTAAGCTAGAAAGGTGTTAACACACCAGGTCTTTGTAATCATCTCCATTTTTTCTGACAAATGTAAAAGATATGTCTCAGCCAAGTCAACAAAAAATGACATCCTGTAGATCCAACCATGAGCAAGACATAATATGCCAAGAACATTAGGGTTTAAAACATTAGGGAAAAGGGACATTTCAAAACCGACTCCCTCTCTTTAAAATGCCATAGGTGGATTGCTCCCTGGTGTCTTTCAAGATCACTCCTTGGGATGGGATGTGCCAGCTGGGACTTTTACTGGGAACAATTTTATTTTCGGAGAAGTTGTAAGATAGAAAACTGGCCTAAAACCTAACTTTAACTACAGAGCGGCTCCTACTCCTCTTTAACATTTAGGCCATTTATCTTACAGCAAGCAATATAGCAGCTGCTGGAAGAAAACAGCAAAGCAGGTCAATGAATCAAGTTATAGTCACTTTCTTTTGCAAATAGTTTCCTCCTTTTTTCTTCCATATCCATCTGTCCAAAAGTTAATTCTGAAATCCCTGGATTTTTTTTTAGAAAAGATTCCTACAGCTACCTAAAAAATTCTCATGTCAGAAGACACCTTGGTGGCCAACTCAACTGCACTATAACGTCCCCTGGAATGTCTTTCATGTTTCCATGCACAGCTTGGTTTTGAAGTAACTTTTCTATATACATATATATATATGTATATATATAAAAATATTATGTATATTATATTTGTGTGTATGTGTGTATGTATATGTCCAAAAAAGAGTTTAGCACCCTTTGGTCTGCTTACAAAACTTCATTACTGACAAATTTTGCAGCATGGTTCTGCCCTCTGGTTCTGCAAAGGCTGGGTCTGTTCGGAGAGGGCAGGGGCTAAGAGAATTAGAAAATGCAGAATGTCCTCAGGGGCTCACTACCAGCCATAATTCATGCAGTTTGCTGCAAGTAGAGATGTGAGTAACATTTCCCATCTTGGCTCCACCCCAGAGAGTAATGACTTTCAGTTTTCATTCTGTCCTGACCTAGGTTTCGGACACTGGGAAAGCTGAGAGGAAGGTTTCATTTAACTAGTTCCCAGCTCATGGAATGATTTTGGATAACAGTCTCTTCACCAAAAAATATGTTTTATTTCTAAGCTGGCTAGGCCAAACTTGGGGACAACCGTACATTTGAGTCATTTCACATCTTTTCTTAGACAATGTATTTTCTGTCTTCGTTTAACAACTTACAAAGTTAATAAATATTCTGAGGAAGAGTAGATCACACTGCTGCTGTTCTGTGAATTCACACATGTGTATACACACATGCACATATATGTGCACTATGTATATATACGTGTGTGTGTGTCTATACTACCCTAAGGTAAGTAATAAGTGTGCCAGTATACATGAGAGTATATAAAACCCTAGCTCTTACATTGGAAACATAAACATAACAAAGCCAAGTTTGCACAGCAGTTTATATCAAAGAGTACAATTAAAAATAATATTTGCTTCCAATCTATTATAAGAGACACTTGTTAGTAAAAAGGATTAAAAAATAGCATTTCACTGCCCACACATAAATCTTGATATATTTGTTAGCCATAAGGTAATACTGGCAAAACAAAACAAATCAAAAGGCATGTCTTCTGAAGAAGACTCAAAGGCGAACACAATTCTGCAGTCAAGCAAAATTGCCAGCACAGGCTTCCCCGTCGTTCCCAAAATAAGTCAGGTGTCAGTAAAATTCCAGTTCATGCAAGGTCATAATGATATCTCCCTCCACAAATTACACCGCGATTTTAAACGAGGGAAGGTAACCCGAGCCCTCCTCCTGACTGTGCCTGCAGCAGTAGGAGGGTGCCGCGCCTGATGGTCTCCCAGAACACAGACCATGGCAGGCGGTAAGCGGGTTTTCCCTGGCTCATTCGAACAGCTGGAGTTCATACCACAGAAAGTCAAACCGAGGATTATGTGAAGACCTAAGGAAAATAACCAGCTAGCCCATCTAAAATCGATCCTGCAGCCTGGATAATTGTAGTGCTGTAATGAAGAGGCTGCTTTGTTTTCTCATCCAGACTTTGTGTCCACTGCAAGCTTTGTTGAGCTTTCTGCTATTGCAAGCTTACAAGATTTGCTATCCTACTGGCCCACATTTGTTTTATTCCTTTCTATGCAGCAAACCGCCTGTAAAATATTAATACACTGACTGTAGAAAATGTGCGAAATGCAAATAGGTGCAGGTGAGACCGCCTTGATAATTGCATATCATAGTAAAGACCCAGTATAATTTAATTTAATGGGATAAGCACAAAAGTCCCGATTTTCCTGACAATTGCTTATCCAGTGTTTCAATTTTTCTTTTCTTCTTTTAATATTCTTTTAGGTAAAAAAGTTATTTCTATCAGATCCACAGTGGGTGGATAAGATCGGTAAAATATACATACCACTCACAAAAGTGCCAGGCTTTCCTTTCATTGAAAAATGTAGTAGTGATGTGTAATAAAAAGCATTCTCCCTTTGTGGAGGTGGAGAACAGCTAGTAATGTTCCAGAAGGCCTCTTTTTTCTGTACTACTCCTGCATTTTAAGAAGAGCTCACATCCATTCTCGCTTGCTTTTCAGTTTTGATTGAAGCCAACAGACACAGGCAAGAATTTAAACCTACATAAATCTGGCTCTGGGTTGCAAGGTTTGTGTACATCCTTGGCTTCTCACTAAGGTATGGGAGCTGCCCCTGAATACAAAGTTGGTCTCCTAAGTAGTCACTGTCAATATAGCTGCTTTGCACATATTAATTATGTTTTATTTACTGAATCCTCTTTATTGTGATTGTTTGGGGTTTTTTTTAATGCTATAAAATATGCTAGTCATATAGCATCATCACAAATGATCTTGCCTGTTGGAAGCTCTGAATTCTGCAGTGCTGGCCCCATTACCTCAGCACTATTTTTCACCAGTCTTTTCCATTTCAACTAAACCATCAGTGGCTCTATCTGATCCCGGAACCAGCCTCTCTGAGGTCTCTCCACACCAGGCGGCACACAGAGGCACAGGTTTCCATACCCAAAAACCTGCCGCTATATATTAATCTCCTTCACCTGCTAACGAGGACTTGTCCCTATCCGCCCCTGCGGTGCGGGAGCGTGTCGGGGTGATGCGGTGCTGTGTGATTTCGAGCGCATCCCGTCTGGCTGTGCTCGGGTTGCACTCGCTGAGCTCAGGACCCCTCTCCCCGCACCCCAACCCCCCCCAAAACCGCACCTCCGGGGCTGTCTCCACCCGTTCTCATCCAAATATCTCTTATTTGGCAGACTTCTTAAAGGCGTGTCCAGGAAACATTATCTTTAAGCCAAAAAGCACTGATGAAACAAGGAAATTAAGGAGAAGAGAGTATGAAATGAACGGCCTGTCAGTACAACCACTCTTGGCCCCTGCCCTTTCCTAGCCTCGGCGCAAATAGAACCCCCTTTTATTTGCATAGTCGGTGAAAAGTGCTTCTGTGCCAGGGGTCAGCACAAAGGCTGTAGATCATTTAAGACCTTGGATTGGCTTTCTGGGCAGGGGTGAATTTTGCTCAGCCAACATCTTTATTATCTTGAAGTAATCTCCAACATCTTGGGTTCAGTGCCATCTGGAAAAAGACCTCTGCTAGGAGAAAAAACCCTCCCTGTTTATTTGAAAGGTCTAGACTGGACGGAATTTTCTTTTTCCCTTAAAATTATCCAGATGATATGTGTTGCATTGTAATTTTGACCTATGTCTGTTAAGATTATACTTCTGCTCCCACCAGAGTCTGTGGCTAACACTCCCTTGTTAGGGAGGGAAAGCAAGCCCTCAAGCTGGAGGGAGTTAGACCTCCATGGAAAGAAAATCAATTATAAGAAAATTCTAACTTCATATCTATGGTAATAAAAGAGAACAGCTCAGATAAAAATGAATTAAAGCAACATGAAAGCTTCAGGTCTGTAGGCAGTTTATGGAGAATGAATACATTGTGTTTTTAACACTCTCTGTTTTAAATGTTAGACTAGGAAATCAAAGTTTGATCCAATAATAAATCAGCTGGTTTGCACAAAATCTGATGCATTTAAAATCCAGCTTCACAAAAATGTCTTTCATTGATTCTGCATTGAGAGACTGCCTAGTCTGTCAAACACCTTCAAGTAGGTCATCTTTTAGGGATTAGTCTAAGTTGCTATCTGTTGACATTTCACATGTGACATCATAAGCTTCTTAAAATGAATGAAATTCTGTTTCTTTCTTTTTTAAGGCAAATGATAACTGAAATCTTGCAAGGCAGAAAGATTTACAAAACTGGCTAGTGATTTTGGCTGCCTTGTATTTGGAGTATCCACTTTAACAGAATCTAAAGAGCCTGTTTGTCAGGAAGCGAGTGCTTATTTTTTCTGAAAATTGGACCTTCTCTCTCAAATTGGAACTTGAAACATGAGACATTGCAGGAAGGAATAGTGTACTCTGAAAATTCCTAGCCATCATCTTCCAGTTAATGATGTACTGCTTTTTTATTTGTCAGAAGACGACCAGTTAGGAAGATGGATGTGAGTTCGATCCTCTAACTTTCGGTATCAGTTCTGCTACCGATTTTTTGCGTGCCCTTGAGCAAGTCACCTGTGTGAGGCTTCTCAGAGGTACTCATTGCTGGCCTCATCCCTTGGGCATTACAGTCCGCTTTGAAATGATCCGTGAAGCTTTCTGTGCCTCAGCGCCTCTGACTGCACAACGGAGGCTCCTATGGCAGAGGAGCACTGTGAGCACAGTGACTGTGGGAACGGCACCATCCACATGTAAAATAGACCAGTGAGACGTACACAGCAGGACTACAGGGCATTATAATACACAGATGTTTCTTTTCCAGATTGTATTTCGATAACCAGATAAAACAACAGGAATGTCTCTGGGCGGGGCTTCCTAATGGAGCGGCAGAAAAGCATGGAGGGGCTGCAGCTTCTTTCGGTTGCTCCTCTCCTGTCTGCCCCCGCAGCAGCCATGGGCTCGGGTGTTGAGGACAGTGAGAGAAGCAGAACTGCGCTGGGAACTGAGGTTGCTCCCTGCTATTAGTAAGAGGAAAACGGGACAAATTATTGGTTTATCATGAATGAGACTAATAACTCATCCGAATGTATTAAATTAAAATGTGAGACATTATACGAGAATGTTTATTTTTACTGTAGTGAAGCGGCATCATTTTATTGTGTGTTCTAACTACTTAAAGCCATTGTGTTGGCCATCTTGACTACACTTAAGGAAAATATCCTTACAGAATGATTTTCTTTTTAAAATTAACTGGAGAAGAAAGCTAGTATGAGTAATGCTACACTAAGTATGCTATTTGTAAATGTCATTTATTTATACATCCTTTGTATATTTGTGTATTCATTGAGACCTTAATTTCTCAAGAAACATATCTCTGTATCTTATTTACTTGCCTGGAGTGGCTTCCACTTTCATACCAGTAAACTAAACATATAATTGTTTAGAAACTCTACGGACTTGCCAAAATATGAACTCATGCGCATGGAAGGGGGCAGAAGTTCAGATTTCAATCTGGCCATGTAGGGCGGCACGTGCTGTCCTAAGCTGCTCTAGTGAAGTTGTTCATCTTAGTTGCTCTCCAGAGGCTCTTTTATTGGGAGAGAAAAAAGATCTGACTGCCAAGAAGGAGGTCGATGCTGTCTGCAGAGAAGTATCAAGGTTCTAATAGGGAAAACAGAATATTTCTTTTTTCTTCTTTCTCCCTCTGTTCTGAGGGACTCTGGAAGAGAATATAATCCAAAAAATGGCAACTCTCTGCAGGGCCGTATTTTCCACTCAGAGCCACGCTCTGGCCTTTCAACTCACTGTGCTGGGCCACTGACTGCCCCTTTCTGTTTTCTCTCTTTGCCACTGTAAAACAGCCCCTAATTCCTGGGTCCCAGCCTTCTCCTTTTCTTCTGTGCTCCTGCAGTGTCTTATCCACCAAGCAGCTGTAACCAGGATCACAGTCTGCTTTACTGACATATAAGTATTTTCTTGCACCTTAGACATAACTCATGAGCAATATACCATCACATAGCTCCACAGTGGAACAGGACCCGAAACGCCACTTCTTTTTCCTTGAGGACACATTCAAAGGGCTAGTCACCAACAGAATAAACTATGGATTCAAGGAGACAGTTATTTTCCCAAAAGCAAGAAAAATTTTTGTTATCAGCTGTATGGAGCAGAGAAAAGGATCTGCTCATTTTGGTTGCAATTACTCACAAACTGCATGAAATCCAAATGACTAGAGAGCACCGTGTAGCTCTCCCGTCCCATTCAGTGCTTGGGAGGACCAGGTTTTCGGCAGCCTGGGAGCACCCAGAGGTGGAGACCACATTTTCTCCCTTGCTGTCACAGCTTCTAGGATTGTTCCTTAGAGTGCTGAAAGGTACAGGTGGCAGGAGCTTCCAGGTCTGCCATGTAACATGGGACTAATGTTCCTTCAGGTGCACTTAACCCTGTGGTACAGTGGCAAATAAAAAGGTGACTGCACTTTTCCTGTCAGGTGCACCTTGTATTGTCCCAGCTGGCACCCGCTGTTAGCAGCAGTTATGCTGCCGACCCGCACAGCATCGTTTCAGGCTTTCTGTTTTGATCAAGTTGCTCAGTGTAAAATGCCAAAGCACGCTGCTGACCCAGAGTCAGCCAGAGCCGGTGGTGAGGCAGAAACACTGTGACTCCTGTGAGCCAGGGTCTTGAGAAGCTGTTCAGCAGCAACTGTTTTGTGCAGCTTCAAGGGCATGTCACGATAAAGAGCATTACGGCATCTTAGAGCCTGACAGTGCAGCTTCTTTGCCACAGAGAGCTCAGCACTCAGGCAGCATTTCTCAGCACTTCAGAAGGTGAAAAACTAAAGACGAGCACTCCTGTGAGCATGCACAAGATGCAAAGGAGCCATGCGATGTGAATGACACACAAGAAAAGCCCAAGCTGGCCTTCACTCACCCCGTCGTCTGGATGAGCTGGAATAGGTCATTGCAAAGAAAGCACGCTGTGAGAAGACTGCTGCTGCTCCCTTCTGCAGAGGTTTGCTCTTCCCCAGGACACGGCCATGTGTTATGGCTCATACGGCAAATTGCTCATCGGATTGAGTTTTCTTCCTCTTCTCGGATAGCATATCCCGTCCCTTCTTCATTCGTTATGGGGCACGGTACATCTGGCGAGGCTCGGTGCACAGAGGTGTGGGAGGAGGTGGGTGCACTGTGCTCAGGTGCCTGCCTCTGGGCCGGCACGCTCGTGAAGGCAGCAGGCAAACCCCACATGAAAGTTCTGGCTGGGAGGAGGACAGGATTCAGGGCTGCTATTGGCATGTTCTATAAAATGTGTGTCTTTTTGACACTTTTTGGGAGATAGAGCAACAGACACGCATATGCCACCTAGCACACTTCTGGGGGCGTGGCAGGAATCCAGTGGAGTTATAGATTAAAGTTAAAATGGCATAGGATGTCATCACTCATTTCAAAGATGTGTATCACGCACTCAGATCAGGCCCTCTGGGTAAAATTTGCGACTAAAAAAAATTTCTGCAGACGATTTTGTAATTTTTCTTGTATTAATGATGACCTGTATTTTATCTTGATCAGCAGATATTTCATCTCAGACTAATTATGTCCTCCCTGTGTGCTACGAGGGACTCCTAGATCCAAACTCAGAAAGAGTCGTGGAGAAGGCATGCCAGCACTTTCAGGGAAAAGGTGGGGATAATGCAATTACAGGGAAAGCTAGGCTGAAATTTCTTGGACGGTGTCAGTTTGATTGATTTATATGGAAGATCTGAACTTTTTTTTGTGGGCAAGAGGAGTAAAAAAGGTAGCTGCAATTCTCTGCAGTTGTATCGGGAGGTGGAGGAGAGTGTCTAAATTCCAGCCACAATCCAGCCATTTATCAGAGCTACCCCTTTGCCACAAAGCGTTCCGGCCTCTCACCTGCCAATATCTTCTGGAGGGAGAAAACTGTGTGGGCAGCTCTCATGGTCTTCCTCCTCAAGGTGTGGCATGAATTCAAAGTGCATCTGAAATCTGATAGAGAATCCCTATGAGGATCCTGACAGCCATTCTGTTTTTATACCTCTTTGATGCGCAGAAGTACTCCATCAGCACGCTTCCTCTCCTTATACATCCGTGACTTCCAGACACATTCAGGTCTATGGTTCTTCTAGGAGCATCCATCAAGAGGGCAATGCATGTGTACTAATGCTATTAGTATTATTCCCCATCTTCCAATTCTGTATTGCTATTGATTGATTGTGCGCTGGCTGGCTGACTCTAATAGATAGCTTGTTCACTGCCTTTAATTGATTGCAAGTTCATCATCCTTTGCCCAATACCCTGAGCACGTTGCTATTAATTGCCATTTACTTATTTCACATTATTATTTATTGCTATCTTCCTTCTCATCAGCTTCTCTCTTTCCCTCTCCTGTACTTTTTGCCTTCCCTTTGCCCCCTCCATCTGCAGTGTCTCTCCTTTTCCTCCTACATCATGAACCTGTTTTTCGCCATGGTCTTGGTGAAACTTGTGCCTGCCACAACCTTCTGTCTCGCTGCCACCAGTCTTTGACCTCTCTGTCCTCTGTTCTGGGGGGGGGCTCTCCTCACCCCCTGCCCCTCCTGCCCTCAGCAGCTCCCAGGAGGAGGAACAAGTGGGCTGGCACCGAGCACAGCCCAGGGGACTGCAAGGACCTGAGCCCACACCTGTGCGATGCGCAGTCCTGAGCCCTTCCTCGGGGGCTGCTCAGGAGATGTGCAAGTCACGGTGCTCCAGAAGAAGGAGATGAGAGTGAGAAAAGGCAAGAGTTAAAAGCAGGCTTTCCTACAGTACAAGGAATAAGACAGTTAGCGTCTGTGCTTTGGAGTGGAAGTGTTTTCAACAACTCTTTGAAGACCTGCACTGTGGCTACCAGCGCAGGGACACAAGCCCCAGTGAAAGTTTCTTGTAAGGGAAACTGCAAATGAGCAGACGTCTTGTCTGTTGGGTGGTGACCCTCTTGCTGGTGTGTGTGAACAGTCTTCTACGTGGTGATGGTGCACATGTGTAACCTCAGCGGGTGGCACCAGTGGGACCGTGGGCAGCAGCATGCTGGTGGACACCCATGACACCTGCTGAGAGCGGTAAGTCTTCAGTAAGTCCTGCCACACTTCACACAAGTCCAGCCAGAGCGCAGCGCAAAAACAGCCACATCTTCCTTCAGCACTGCTCATCAGCATGCAGAAAGAGGAGCTTCCGCACAGCAAGGTTTGGCTATTGAGAGCTGAAGCCTGGGAGAGGGACGCTGGGGACAGCGTGTTCAAACACGACCCAGAACTTCATGCATTTCATGGATCAGCACCGAGGAGGTTTGTGCACCTCCTTGCCTGCCTTCCCCCTCCCAGGCGTGCTCCGTAGCCAGAGTGCGTCCCCTTCCCAGGTGGTGGCCGGCACCACAGCAACGAGCTGCGTGGACATTATTTCGCAGGCAGGAGGAAAGGGCGCAGGCAATTAGCTGAGATGATACCCTTGGTGCTCCCCTTTGGCTCCTGCCCAGGCCCAGCCTGCATTAGAGACCTCAAAGGAAGGCTACCACGGACAGTAAGAATGCTTGACCAAAATAATTTTAAAAAGGCTCATTTTCATAACTCCAAGCTTTCTACTCTTGTATGTCTTAGAAGGAGCTCTATTGCTCTGCAACCTGAACCTCTAAAAATAGTCTGTGTTTTGAAATCATCATAGTGCAGATCATCCTTTACTGGAGGGTTGATAGCAAGGTGTGAAAAAAAACAGCTGACAAGGATCTGGAATCAAAGGCAGGGAAGCACTTTGAGACATGTCGATAAGAAGTGCTATACTGATGCCACATTAAAAGGACTGGCAGATTTCTATCTAAGCTGTTCCTCCTCCTGGATGCGTTCCTCTTTCAGCGCAGCGCTTCTTCATCCATACCAACCCTGTGACTGTGAGGGCGTCTTTCCAGAAGACCACGTCCTGACCAGAGGTATGCAGATCTCGCCATCTTCCCTGTTCATATGCCCTTACCTGAAGCCAGCAAGGTCAGGTCTTTGGCCCCTGACCTGTGCAGTGTGGTGATGGTGCAGACGGTCTGTGGAGTGTCCCTAGCTCAAGCCCATGCACATTTTACTCCTCCTTTTGATCCGTGATGAAAGTAGAGCAGATCGAGATTCACTTCTCTTGCAGAAGCTTAAAGATGTTGGTTCCAGGCAAGGCAACAAATTCACAGGCCTCAAGCAAATACCTGCAGGTGACCAGTGAGACAGCTGAGAGCTTTCCTCAGGCTGCGGGTGCTGCACGTGCTAACGTGCAGCCGCAAGACAATGCTTCGGTCATATTTTTCGATGAAACAATTGAAGCTGTTCCTCCCTGCCTAGCACATGCCAGAAAAAGCACAAATGAACAGCGTTACTTTCAGTTCATTTGCTGGACAAATTACATCTAATGAAGAAATAGCACGGGGAGGCTGTTGAAATTAAGGTTGTGCAAAAGGGGAAACTGTGAGAGACCCCAGGGCAGGTGCTGAGGTGATCTGTGAGGAGCCGGGGAAGAGCAAAGCCTCCCTGCACTAACCCCCACGTCTCCCTGCTGCACGGGGGTTCCCAGCACAGGAGGGGATGGCGTGGTGCCCGAAGGGCTGCTCAGGCCGGACAGGTCCCGCTGGTTCGAGTTGAGGGGCCGACGCGGGTGGCTGCTGGCCGGGGACCGCTGCGGGTCGCTGGCACTGCCAAGCGGACCCAGCAGGTGCTGGTGCATCGCTGATGAATTTGGCCATTGTCCCTCTGTGAGCAGCAGGCAAAAGGGAATAAGGGAACCGAAAACTCATCTTTGAAACAGAGCTCAGAAGACACCATGACACGAATTTCAGTTTCAGACTCTCAGTTCTGACAAATTAGACTTGGTCAAAACATGATTCATCATTCCTATTATTTAACATTAGGGAGGAGATGCAAAATTCTCCAGAGAGCAAAGCCATATGTCCGAGTTCAGGTGTGATACAAAGGTGTTTTATATCACCCTTCCTTTATCTTTGTTTTTATTTTCCTTTAACTGAAAAAGATCATTACTTTTTTTTTTTTTAAATCAAACTGGTAGAATTTAGGCTTTGAACAGGAAAGAAGACATACCCACCTTAAGCAAAAGATGGGTTTGTGGATGTTTGTATTTGTCAGCTGTCTTCCAACAGGTAATCAGATGAAATAAATGTTGTGCCAGCTACTCACTATAAGAGAGCTAACGATTACATACGGGAAGATGTGACACAGTTGGTTTTGATGGTTTCCCCTGTGGTTTTTACTTCTCCTTTTGGTGAAGGTGATGCAACTGTGATTTCTCTCATTTCCACCCTCTTCAGAATTTGTGAAAGTATCCTGTCTGTGTTTCTTTTTATATCAGCATCTTCATTTTGCTGTCAATTCAGAAGCAAATCCAGTTGTTCAAACGGATTAAGGCTAAAATGAAACATAGCTGGAAAACAGCATTTCCCTGAACCAGTGTTTTATGCACAAAATCACTGAGTCACAGAATCACAGAACAGTCAAGGCTGGAAGGAACCTCTGGGAACTTTCTAGTGTCCCCCTGCTGCTCAAAGCATCTGACATATGGGGACCAAAAAATAGGAGTGTGCTCTGCCTGTCACTTCAGTGAAATGCATGCAACAATTTCTGTAGAATACTAACACTTTTTTAGTGCATCTAATGAACAGTCCATGTTCAGATATTTTGGAATACAGATGGTATTCAGAATTCATAAAGTGGGCCAGAAGCACTCCCGTAGTCTTCATCCCAGAAATTAGCAACAAAGATATAAAATCAAATTAATACTTGTATACTCACACCCCAAATTACAAGTTTTTGATATAATAGCGTGCCAATGCAAAAGTACTGAGCAATTTTCCTTTAAGCAGACTGCAATGCATTGCTTTTGTGCTTGCAAGCCCTTGGCTGCGTGAAGACTTCTGTCTTTTCACGTTTCCTAAACCGCTAATTTATTACACACATGGGAGATGCACACTCTCCATCAATGTCTAGACACACGGAGCAAGCACAGTGATGTTTTTGAAAGAATGTGCAAAGGCAGCTGCATCCCATGTTTCTCTATGGGGAGACTTGGCAGCAGCACACTGACATCAGGCACCACCTCATTCAGCGTGTGGTCTGCCTGCATCCTAGTTTGAGTCACTGACCCTTTTCCATGCTCTCTCTAGGCAACCAAGCCCCTAAACTTTGGTTTATACGCAAGGAAACACGCAACACCCTGGTTTTAGCCACCTGAAGTCTGTTGGATCTAGCTCTTCATGTCTAGTCCTGTACTACATCACACTGTAGGAGCTGAAGCCACCAAACACACGTGCTTGTGCTCACAGATGGCTCTGCCTGAGCGGGCAAGGGGAAGCTGTCCAAGCTCATTCGCTTTAGGGGACAGGCAGTCTGCAGCAAGGCTCCCCCCTTGTTTTATCCAGCAGCTGCAGACTTGCCTGCAGGCTCTTTCTTCAGGTTAAGATTCATTGAGGTCTTTGGTTCATGGTCACCTCACAATTCACTGGGAGAGTTTCTTACTCTCTGTTTCTTGCCACGGCTCCGCCAGCCATCACCATTCCCACAGCAGAGTCAGGACCACGGGCCTCAGCCTCTGGTTGATGGGTGGACTGCCCTGGGGAATGACGCCTGACACAATGATGCTCTAGATGCCTTCCCCATGCCTGCCGTACCTGGCCCTGTGCTACTCATGAATCAGGCCTGAGCTTCTGTGATTTCCAGTTCAGCAGTGGCAAGCAAACCGGGTTAAACCACAACACAAACCCTCACCGACTGTGGTTTGCTCAAGACATTCCGTTGTGAATGGCGGCAGCGGAGGGACTGCTGCAGGAGCAGCTCAGGCGTTTGCATGGCACACAGGGCAGCGGAAGCAGTGAGGAAGAAACTTTGTGAGTCAGGCCAAGGCAGGCAGCTAAGCCAACACTGTCCATCCATGCTGGTCCCCAGTGATTTCACTGCCAGGTCAACAGACACATAAATGGGCAGCTGGGACGCTACCTTCAACCACTGGAGGGTTTGGCACATCTTGTCTGTCCGCAGCTTAAGTTCAGTTTCGGTCTGTTCCAGAGTGCTTTGGGCAAACTTCAGCTTAATGCAGAACATTTTAAATTTAAATATTTTAAATCAGAGCTTTTTGCTGTTCTTAATGAGCTTTAAAACGACAACGAAGTTCAACCAGCACAACTCAGTAGGTGGGGAAGTCCTAAGAAATTGGATGGGGATCAGGAAAGCTGTTCAGGTGTTTAGGTTGACCGGTTGACAGCCTCACAGGTCCTGAGTGTTGCAAGAAATGAAACTCAGTATCTACTCTATTCATTAATTCAAACACTTAAACAAGTGATAAAATTAAATATTGTTATAATCTAATATAATTAATTTAGAATTAATTACATCCGTCATACCAAAGTCAGATGAGCCTCAGTATTACACAGAAATTTAGTCAAATTACTTCAAAAATAATCAGTCCTTATGCATTTTAAAAATAATTGAAAAAGAGGGATGTCCTCTGTTTATAAAGTACAGCTGAAGAATCTTACCAAAACCTGTCAAGCTGTGATTGAAAATGTTAACCTTCTTTGCGCTGGAATAAAACTACCATCTGACAATCTGATTGTCTCAGCGATGATTGTTAAAGCTTTCTTCTTAGAATTATGTTGCTGAATAGTTGAGCACTTAAACAGACAGCCTGCTCTGGTGCTTTTGAAAATCACATTGGCAACCTTGAAAATCTAGTTGTTACCTTTCCCTGCCTCCACCCTCAGAGTTGTTTATCGATTTGATAAGAAGTTTGAAAACTTTATTTACCAAGTACTGTAGATAACTGATTCTTTGCAGACTTTTAAACATACAACACACTTTAAAAAACAATTTTATAAAATAATATTTGAACAGTAAAGCCTTCTCTAGATTGACTCTACATGTGCTCATCTGCATGCATTCGATATGCCTGCTTTCATCCATAAGATTAAGGAACGTAAGAAGACCATGGCATTTCACAGCATAGAAGAATAGAAGAAAAAAAAGAATAATGAATTTCTGAAGATAGCTGGAGTCTGAAAACATATCAGCTCTTCCAGGTTTCTGGATTTGTACAAAGGAAAACCTAGGATTGCAGCCAATAAGCCAGATGGTGGTCTGCTGGACATCACATCTCTTGAACAGACTTTTGCTCCGTTCAAGATGCCTAGTCACATGTTGGTAGGGGGTACTTTTTAGTGCTGTGACTTTTCTCTGCCCAAGGTGGATGGTCACAGAGATTTTAGAACATTAATTTTCCTTATCTTTTTTAGGGCTGTTCTTTTTGCTTTCCAGAGCATCTGTCCAAAGTCTTTGGACAAATCCGGTATAAGGCCTATCTCGATGTTACACGAGTTACCAAAAACTTTCAGGTCAACTCCCTAACTAACATAAACTTTTAAGAATTCTACTTTAAAAAGTAATTTAAATACAGTCAGGGTTTTGCTTCTCACAGTGCCTGCCTACCCCAAATACAATCAAATCCATAGACAGAAGACCATTTTTGAGGAAACTGGCATGGTCTTATCTGGCTGAAAGGTCTTGAGATAACATTGTGTCACCATCTAGGGAAAGTTCAGCATAAAAATAGAAGTCACTACTTAAAAAGGAACCATGATAAACACTAATCACCAAGCATTTGCTCATCAGCGATTTTTTGCATGGTTATTCTAAAAGATAAGTTTCAGTATGGTGATTTTTTTCTCAGAAACAGTTGATATACAATATTTTCCTAGCACACAAATGGGCTCCAAGTCAAGCTGTTTGTCAACTGGAAATTTCATCTTGCAAGGGAAGGGAAAAGCTATTTTAAAGCCATTCAGGAGTGAAATTCATGTAAAGCACTAAATTGTATATATCAAACTTGCATTCCTTAAACTGCTCTTCCCATGCAGGAAATCTGGGCTTCACAGCTCCCTGTTGTTGACAGTAGAGAGTGGCTGAAGTACACCGCAAATGCCGTAGAAGTTTCCTCCATTGTGTTATTTCCACTGGGAACTGCATTCATGAGAATGTTACCATCTCCCAATACCATTGTCAGTAGAACGTATCATTATTTACATGAATTCACGTAGACGTTTACATCATTCTGTCCTAGAGATACTGCCTTTGCATGCCATAGCAAGCTACCTTTTGTCTGAAGTCAGAGCAAACAGAAGAAAATAAACAACGTGTTGCTGAAGGTGATTAACAAGACATAAAACATTACACCTGTGATGACTCCTGGAAGGGAATAGAAGCATAAATGCCAACTAATTCTTGGTATGTCCTGAAAAACAGAGCTAATCCACGCTGCTGGCAGCACTACTGTGCCACAGGTACTCTTATAGGGAGTTCCCATGACTGACTCTCTACAGGGCACATTTTGTCCTTTATCCACAATAAGAAGGGAAGAGCAAACAGAAAAACCCATTCACAAACTGCCAAAATTGAGAAGGACCAACTCTGCAGGCTGCAGAGGTAGATTATCAGAGAGGCACCGTTGAGAGCTACAACTCAGGGATGGTTTCAAAGCTGTGATACCTGGATTTGGGTGGAAACCTTACCCTGCAATTGCTCAGAAACCATTCTTATTTCTTTGGTCTCTGTCCTGGCACAGTTTTATCATCACCTCATAGAATCATAGAATCATAGAATCATTAAGGTTGGAAAAGACCTCTAAGGTCATCGAGTCCAACCGTCAACCCAACACCCCCATGCCCACTGAACCATGTNCATGCAGAACCAACGATCCAGCCTGTCCAGGTCCCTCTGCAGAGCCTTCCTGCCCTCCAGCAGATCAACCCTCCTGCCCAGCTTGGTGTCATCTGCAAACTTACTGAGGGAGCACTCGATCCGCTCATCCAGATCGTTGATAAAGATATTGAACAACACTGGCCCCAAAACTGAGCCCTGGGGAACACCACTCGTGACCGGCCGCCAACTGGATTTAGCTCCATTGACTACAACTCTTTGGGCTCGGCCGTCCAGCCAGTTTCTTATCCAGCGAAGATCCTCTATCTATCTCTGCCCATGCCTCTCTGTTCTTTTTCTTTTTACATGCTTTACCTTGCATCGCCTGCCTGCACTAATGCTTGTCCTTCCATACCACACTTTTAATTCTTTATTCTTTACATCTATGTTTCTTCCTCTCATCTTCTGCAGCTCGTCTCCCTGCCCATTCTCCTGCATACCAGAAGGCTTGGGGCTGGGGTATTTGATACTCCAGGGGTCTGGTACCCCAGGACGCTCTGCCAAGGGCTGTTACCACGTTCAAAACGGAGAGAAACCTGGGCTGATGGACAGCTGCTGGAGCTGGTGGTCATATCTATGTGAGCTTCCACACCTGGCTGAGCTACAATTCCCGTAACGATACAGAGGCAACATGAGTATTGTACAAGGACCCACCTTTACCTACAGAAGCAGTGGCACCAGGAGTGGCACTCGTAAAGAATGAGTGGACTTTGGGTCTCCCAGTTGCATTCCCTTACATTAATCCTGTGACATACTGAGGAGTAAAATGTGTATTCATAAATTTTTAGTTACATAGCCACATACATACATTTGTGTTACAGCCAAATATTAAAATTCTTATGTATCCATGATTTCACTCTGACTTTGCACTCTATTTATATCACTACAGAAGAGGCTTTAAATATTCACCAGATTTTCAGCAAGTATAAATCAATGTAGCTTCACTGAAGTGCCTTGCCTTGACTTTGGTGTGAATGTAATTCAGACCTGAATCACTGAAGGTGCACTGACTTGCAAGAGCTGAAAATCTGAATGAAAAAAACCTCATAAAACAACTAATGTATTTATCTCCTTGTATCAAACCAAGCTCGGGTGAAAGCAAGCCAATGAGTCTATCTGTACATATACTACTTTCCATGGGACTGCCAAAATTTTTTTGTTTAGGAAATGTGACTGACATATGAAATTTTCCATGGGAATCAAACACAGAACTGCTAAAATTGCCTCTCTGCTGCTAATGACTTCTTCCAGTTCTCATCCATATGACTAAGGTTTTGCTTATCCAATAGCTAAAGTCAGGTAAAGTAATTATTTTTATTGAACTTAGTAACAAAATAAGGGGCTGATTTCTTCCTGTCTAAAGACAGGTCAATTTGTATCGAGTTTGCATTGTTTTTTTTAAAGCTCTTTAAGAAAATGCATTCTTTTTGTAGGGAGCTATAAAGTGGATTTAAGCTGATACCCACTGCCACTATGTAGAAGGCAAATTGCCAGCACGTGCTGACATACAATCTGAGTAACCCTTAAAACTCTCTCTGAGTCCTGCAATCTATTCTTGCTGGTGCGTTGGCGTTGTGGACTTTGCTGCTAGCTCCTTTTCCAGACATCTTTCAGCACTCATCCCTCAGGCATAGCCTGATCTAGGATCTCATCTCTGCTTGGTGCCTAAATCGAAGCTTTTTTTCTTTGATTGTAACACAACCTTTACCGAGTAAGTCACAACAGAGCGGTGGAGTCCTGCCTTTGAACACTTGATCTGAGAAGGGTGCAAGCAGAGCCTCTGCTGCTGAGATTCAAACACATTCTTGTTGACCTCCCTCTGTAACAAAACTCTTCACCTGTGAGTAGTACGCCTCGGGAACAGACTGTGAGTGGGGAGGTCCTCATGCACAGTCCTTTTTGGGAGAATGTGATAACAGACAGGCAGGTGGCATGCTGAGGTTGCTGCTGTTGCTACTGGGTACGGAAAATGCACTTGCACCTCCCCTCCACCCTCTCCACAGTCCCTAAGGCATGGGAGCCATTCGGACCAGCACTTGCCTGGGTCCCTGGATGTATCTGTTTAGGGTACTTGACAGGTATTCAGCCCAGGGTGGCATCCAGGGACTCTGCCCAGGGACAGCTGAGAATAGCTGGTTTACTAACACCTTTCACAAATGACATCCAAGGGCAGCATGACAGGTACCTACACGGGAGGCATAGTGGGTGAGCAGGTAGGGAGGAGAAGGAGGAGTCCAGAGCCTGCCTCCTCTTTCTGCTTCATTGATTCACTAGGCATCTGCTTCCTCCTCTGTAAAATGGGAGTTTCTAAGTTCACTTCCAGTTTTGATAGCTGGATGAAAAGAGGTGATGCACATTATGATTAATTTTCATACCCTAATTTTCATAAGCAGCTATTAGGCTTGCTCATGATTTTGAAAAGCTCTGTCAAAGAGAAAGTCAGACTGAGATCATGATCTGACTCCTTCCCCAGCTCCGGAAAGACTCAGTAGTCAGTGGATACCAAACCTTCTCATACGGCAGGTTTATACCCCACTCTTTGAGGTACGGCAGTTTCAAAAACGTAGGTAAACTCACCGGTTGGGCATGTCAGAGGAGAGGAGCTTTCCCACAAGGGAATTTGTCTGCCTGACTTGGATATTCAAATTTTGTCAGACAGGATCTCCCTCTGCGGTAGGCGAATTTCCTTCTGCCCTGTCTAAGGAGCAGCGCGGGCATTTGTTCAGGAAAACGGCATCATTAGGCATTTAAGCATAGGAACAAGGTGGGTGCCAAAGCAAGGGTAGACTGGAGCTCAGCCGTGAAAATGCCAAG
The DNA here is from genome assembly GCA_013400755.1 of Pelecanoides urinatrix. Taxonomy (NCBI): domain Eukaryota; kingdom Metazoa; phylum Chordata; class Aves; order Procellariiformes; family Procellariidae; genus Pelecanoides; species Pelecanoides urinatrix. The sequence continues at coordinate 408,168 of VZTQ01013932.1, forward strand.
TGATGGAGGATCTGCCACAGCACGATGCCAGTCTCCGGCACACACACGCCTGTGTCTTCTCCCCTTTCTCATTGCTCACGTATGTGCGTGCTGTGCTTATCCTAAAAGAAAACATAGGATGATAAAAGTGATGGACTTGTCAACCTCAGCTTTTACCCAGCGCTCTCTCCTCAAGAAGGGCCACTGAAGCAATATTTGCTGCAGCTGACATTAGTCTGGGGGAGTGGCTGTCCCTCAGCTCCCGGGGCCGCGGTAGCTGCCCCCCTGCCCTGTGCCGGGCTCCTCTGCCCGCTCCTGCCCCGCAGCCCCCCGGGGGCCAGAGACAGGCACCGCGTGAACAGCAGAAACGGTGACCGAAGCCCCTCACCCCGGGGCTGGCGTGGGAGCTTCCATGCACGGGGCGCGGGGTCTGGCACAGGATGAGACATGAAGCACATGGCATGGAAAGGATTTCCCACCGTTGCTCCAAAATTAAGGAAGAGAAGCATTTCCAGGGGCTGATTCAGAACAGCGAGATGAGGGTCCTGCCCTGAAGTGCCCTCCGCAAGAGCTTCTCTTTTTAACAGCAGAGAAGCCACAGTGAGCGTGGCTTTCCCATGGTAAAGGCAGCCTCTGTGAGCATCTTGTTATCAGCTGGAGAAATCCTTGAAGATCCTAATTAAGGCCTGACTTCACCTAACTAGTAGTCAGGAAAGATATGTAAGCATATGCATAACTTAGCATGAGCTGAGTTATATTCTTAGTAAAGAGGAACTCAGCAAATATGTAACTGGCTTCTAGAATGGGCAAAGCAAGGCAAAGAAAGGCAAAGAAAAGAAAGGAAGGGAAAGAAAAGGAAAGGAAGAAGGAAGGAAGGTGGAAAACAGAACAGGAAAAATGGAAAAAGTAGAGTGGGAAGGGGGACTTTCTTCTAAAACGGACAACCTTTTATTTTATTCTACTCTTGTCCCTTCTCTGTGTATCTATTACACGTTCAATGTTGCCTTTGTTTCATCACTGTGCATTAAATGTGCTAAATCCCTTTGCAAAAAGTCTTGAACCACAAATGAGCCTCAATTTTGTTTTTGCTACAGTCAATAGCAAATCCATTTACATCGGTGGCTAAGGATCATGGCTTTGCTTGAAAAACATTAAATCAGTAGTGAGAAGGTAATTTTAATGTGTTAGTCTGGGTTCTTAACTACTTAATTCAGTTTGGATCTTGTGTAATTTTATTTTTCCAGCACTGGTGCGAAACCTGGAATAACCCCTTTAAATCTCCTGCACAGTTAATCCAATAGGCTGCTGTACAGATATCACAGCAAGGCCGGGCAGTTGCAGTCTCTTTAAGATGTTCCTTGAGGAAAATAATAATATTTAAAAGGAATAATATTTTCTGAAGGCTTTTTTTTTCTCTGCTTAGTCTAATGGAGCCCTTTGAGATCAAGACTTTATTTGTATATGACAGTATTAAATTATTATTTTCTTTAAATTTGTTTCAATTTCTTACCCTTGCTGAAAGGCTGAGGGCTGTAACATTGGCATATGTTCTTTCCAGGGACAAATGCAAGTAACTAGGACTTTGGAAGATCTTGTAAATATTTCTGAAAGCACATTTCATGTCCCTGCATATTTTTTCTCCTTCTTGAAGTGTATGTGCTGTAGCTTTTTCTGAGACAGAAACCCCAAAACTGGCCATTGAGCAAAGCTAGGGATCACAGGAATTTTTACCAATGACAGTCCTCTCTGACCTGCAGTAACGCTCCTACTGTGTTTAACAAGTAATAGAACAGTCTATAATCCTTAACAAAAGAAGAGTTATCATATATACACAGTCTTCAGAGCCATTGCAAGCAATCTGCGAATCACTGAAAACAACCACCACTGCTTTCCTTAAGGATGTCTTCGCATTTTCTCTATAAGCAACCCATCAGATCATTAGGACTGAGCTTTAGACCATCTCTGATGTAACTTAACACATCACTTCTTGGCCTAAAAGCATAACATGGGGAAAAAAAAGAAGTATTTATATATATTTATTTCCATTTAGGGAGATGTGTAAGTGTTTAGAAGCTCCTTTGCACTTCCAGACATCAAAAAGCCTGGTTTTAAGGAATGAAATCAGTTGTATTACTGCAGATAGAATTTAAATAGTTCCTCCTTACAATATTTTACGTTTGTTAAAAAGATGTATGGCTAGAAAGAATGCTACTGTGCACATGAGGAATGTTGTCTTAATACGTAGGGTTTTTTTATTAAGCTGGTAATGCGCTGTACTCTCAACTGAAACAATACAATACAGCCCAAAGATTCAGGAAGAACTTGATATGAGAGGTACGGCCTGATTTATGCAGAGCTAACCTTTGTGCCAGGAGGCCCCGAAGGACTCGGTGAGTGCTCCAACCCCTACAGCCAGAAAGACGAATTGTTGTTTTGCTGGATGCTAGTATCCCCTTTCAGAAAAGTCAAGATATGCTTGCAAATGCAGTGAACAGCCTTAGTGCTTACTTCCAAGCTAGAAAAAGTGCGTTACAGTGAGAGAGAGGGTTATCTGTTTAGCTAGTTAAAAAGAAGAAGATAAAGTGTTATCTTTATAAACAAGCACGTAAGATATGAATGTCTTAAGAGGGAGAAAATAGGAAGTACCAAAGGGCTATTGAACAAAACAGAGACGTGTGACAAGAGCTAGTGCCTGGAAGTTGAATCTGGACACGTTGAATACAACACACCTTTTAGCGGCGAGGATGATTAACAGATGGAACAAACCCCGTGAGGTTCTTTATCCTCTGTCTCTTGCCATCTTCAGTTCAAGTCTTTATGAAAGATAGGACTTCGCCAAAAGTAAGTCAGTCACTGAATTAGTCCAAAGACCAGCTGAATTAAATTCTACAGTATGTATTAAATAAGCCAGAAGAGATCTGTTGCTCATTCTGCCTCATAATCTACTGGAATATAGACGAGTCTTTCCATTGCTCCCCCTGCACTGGGGCACTTGTGTCACAGCTCGTGCCTGCAGTGGGGCATTTTATATTATGTCTCCTTAGCGGATGATGTTTTCTTAGCCCACTGTCAAACAAAAGTTACAGTGAGAAGGAGCTGTAATCTCACCATGCTGCCTTCTCACATGATGGTAATTCTGATGGTCAGATTAGGGTCAATAACTGCAAGGAAATCCAGCACAGGCTGGGGATTTCAAAATACCCTACTCAAGCTGAAGTGCCTGTATCTGGGGATAACGACCCTGCCCTAGCTTTAAAATGCTGCTAGCAGTATAACCCTGAGAGCAGAGAGGCCCACCAGACTGAGCCCTTGACTCAGCAGCGTGATTGCTGAGGTTTGCCCAGCTCCCTGCTGCCACCACGTCCTCGCTAGCGACACCCAAAGCGGCCAGTGCAGCCCCACGTAAATAGACTGCAGCAAGTGCAACGCAGATGGGCCCAGAGTGGCTGATCTCCGCCGTGCTCCGGGGCCAGGGCTGAGCAGGCAGGGCCCCTGGCAGGGAAAACCCGAGCCGGGACAGCACGCCCCAGCTTCGGAGCAGTGCCTCCAGACTCCGGTGATTTCTTACATTAAGCAGTTTACATCCATCTGCCATAACCATGTCGGGTGAAGTTTTTTTGCGGAGCCTTTCTGCTGAATTCCCATATTCGGATAGGTGCTATTGGGAGGCAACGGACACACTTTTCATGCCTCGTGGTATAAATTTGTAAGTGAAGATTCAAAGGTGCCTTTGATGGCTGGGAATTTACAGCGTTTTGGAAAACAGGTCATTAATCTAGGTGCCTATTTCTGTGCATGTGTTTCTAACTTTAGTCAGAAAGAGTGAAAGCAGTGATCTTCCAGTTTTGAAATGTAGAATATGATTCGGGAGATCCTTCACCCAGAGAGCTGTACTCCTCCATAATCTTTGTCTATAATGATACTTTAATTCTTGGTTTCTCATCTGATTTGCCTGCAGTGCTGGATATGGATAACCTTCGTTGGGATATATGCCTTGGAAACAGTACTTTGTTTATGTCAGATCTACTCCCAAACCGCTCATGGTTTGGTAACATCTAAATGCACTTTTACAATGTGAAAACAACATAAGGGCAAATTTTGCACTTAGAAAAACTGCATACGGGAAAGTTTGTCTGGGAGGTGTTGGTCCCGAAGGTGATTATAAGTTAAGAGTATGCTGTCTTTAGGATTTGCTTAAATAGATCCCACAGTGCCTTGCTGGGTAACATTAAGTAAGGACACTCTTACACATTTCTTAAATTACCTATGAGGCTGTATATTGTGCATGACAGGGTCATCAGGAACAAGCTCTAGCTCTGCCATTGTGTCAGCCTGCCCATACTGCCAAGAGATGGTCTGTTTTTTCCGTTCCCTGTTGTTGTACGAAATTGCAGTCATGGGAGTAGCAGCCAAGGATACAAAATGCTGGTGATTATTGTACCAGGGTCTGGTAGTCACACTTGCTTTCCAGCAAGCTTTAATATTTATCACGTGGTGATGTATCTTGCCCCTACTGTTTTGAGCTGTGCTAACTGCTGCATGCATGCACAAGAAGATGGTCCCTGCCTCAAAGTAATATGCAAATCCCAGCACATATTGAAGCCCAGTAAGGAGGAAAGGAACATAACAAACAGACAGAAAGGGGAAAGATGTGGAAAACATGGTAAAAACGTGAGCCTTGTGGTTAGCATAACAAGCAGAGGTCACGGCACAGCAAGTGCCTTATCCATAGGCTCGTAGTTCACAAGCTTCATGACTGTAGTGAACGTAGAAGGATCTGAAGGAAGTACCTTTGTGATTTTGGCTGGATCTCTTCCCACAGTCAAGGAGTGGCATGGGATCAAAGTTGAGGGTGTTGGAGGAAAAAATGCGCAACCTGGTATTAAAGGCTGGTCTCACAGGGAAGAGTCAGGGCTCAGTTATTTCAAAGGGTAATTATTGAGTATTCCTACGCTGGCAAATGCAATGATGTTGAGCACAGACACCCCAGCTAGCTGTCTAGGAGGTGAGGCAGGAGAGAATTTCACATGGACAAGTCTAGCCAGCTGAAAAGGACACGCTTTTAAATGTAGCCCGAGTATCTCTATTTCACATTCTGCAATGTAAATATACTCCCTAACATGCCCTCCCGCAGCTATTCCCTTCTTTACCCAGTTGGGCAGGACTGAGCTGCGACATCCATAAACTGAAAAACAGGTCCTTCATTGAGTTGGATGCATTTGGTTTAATGCAGGTGGTAATCCTCGTCTTTGTATAAATGAGATGACCAATACAGCTGTATCATGCCCGATACAAAAATGGCATCATCGGCTAAAGCAGCGGTGGGCTTGGAGGCGAAGCCTGTGCCACAATCAAAAGACTGAAGCTTTGAAGAAGCTGAGGGATGGCAGCATTACTCTCAAGGAGGGATTCACCTCACTTCTCTGTAGCCATCTAAAAGTTAGGGTTTAATCCTGTCACAAGATAGGTATCAATCCCTTTCTGGAAATGGCTGCTTCTCTCCACTACCTATAGAGGGAGTCTACACTCACCCTCTCAGTCTAACTTTTAGACAATTCAGGTTAGATAAAATAAATCCCACTGCAGGTTTCTACAGAGGAGTTTCCTGATGCTTTCTGTTGCTTTTCATACCTACATACAAATCCCACTTCTGTTCCATACCTGTTCTGAACAAAGACCTCAAGAACGCAGAAGCATTACTAAGGAAAACCTGTTGAGGGAAGGATTGGCCATTTTTTGTGGAGCAGGCACTTTCATCTCACAGGTTTACACCAACGTTTTCACTTATAAGCTTCCTGAAGTATTTGGTTTTGAGGCTAAAGCTCTCAACAGACAAGACCTATGCATGCTATGTTATTTAAAAGAACAGCAATTGTTGGAGCAAATAATTGAATATCCATTACAGTCTTAGCGCAGTGGCAAGGTATTTTTAAGTGAAAACCGTTTCAGTACTTTGATTGGTTCTAAAAAAGTGAAATAAAGACAAAAGGGCAATGGCATGCTGACCCAGTTTGCTTCCAAATCAAACTTTTCTAACAAAAACTGCTCAGATGTGGCCAAACGACTTCTGCTTATATGTGAAACGTATGTACGAGTTATAATCATCATGTGTGAAAACAGATTAAAATGAATGCTTGTAATTTTCTATACAATGTATGCTTTGAATTGCGTTATTTTTTTAGTCAAATAATTATAGGGTGGAGAGAATGTGTGGCCAATGGCAGCGGGTTAATTACAAGACCAAACACCCACTACATCTTGCTCAAAGAGCCTTGAAATGATTACACATTGTTGTAACTAATAGCCTAGTTTGGACCACTGATTGGAGAGCCACCCTCAACTTAAAAGAAATGCATAACTTCTATCTAGGCATATTTACCAGTTTTACAAATAATGCTGTATACCACAGAGAGATTAGCTAAATTTCTGGAGAGAGGGGATGTCAGTTTATTTACACTGTCCACTTGACAATTTCACATAGTATCTGTTTCTTCCTTTCCCTTCTTATGGTTGGCCAATTTCTCATCTTCTTTCACAACACAGCGGTTTGGGAGAAAATACTTTAAAGTAGATATCTGAGATTAAAAATAAAAACTGTCAGAAAGCTTTTTGGTACCTGCAGCAGCTCTGAACTTTGTTTTAACTGACTGCATTTTAAATTATATGGGATAAGGCCAGGAGAGATCATCCGGTAATCTAATGTGTATACCAGCCATTAAATTTCTCCTCAATACATCTACATTGAGAACAGCACTCCCTGGACAAAAAGCGTTTTCCAGAAAAGTATTCAGTATTCATTTGAGGATGAATCCAGGAGGATTCCAGTGTTAGGCTGACATTGACAGCAAACCTCTAACTGGGACCTGACCCTCTTCCCACGTGCTTCTGATTTCCAGGAGCTGTTCACCTGAAGACAAACATATATCTTCCTGAAGTCAACATGAACGCTCACATGCTGCAAGACAGTCAAACTCTCATCCACCTTGTTGAACGTGGATCAAAGAGCACACTTCAGTAAAGATAGAACGGAGGCTGTCCATGTTTTGAACCTACAAACACAGGTATGCCTGAGCACGCCGTCCGGGCAGAGGACCCTGCCTTGAGGCCAGCTGCACAAGAAGAGCTTCCAGAAGAGCTTCTTTCTCCACTGCTAAACGGTCCACTGGACCATTTCAGCCTCCAGATCCACTCCTTTGTGCCCAACCATCTGTGAGTTAAATTGTTAGTACGGTCTGGCTATGAACCGCATAGCTCACTAAACAACTCCTGGGTGCAGACGAGGAGTCAGCACGTGCCAGGGACCACTCTGGCAGGCAATCTGCATGCAGCCATCCTGTTTTAGAGCTAAAACAATTTAAAACCATAGAGGTGGCCAGGCTAGGTCAGTTGGCTGTAGGGCTAGAGAAAGGCCTTTACACTGTTTAGTTTATTAGTACAAATATAACTTGAGGAATCTTAACCCAAGAAGCATTTACCAATAAATTACTTCGAAAGATCTTCTATACATAATAAAAATTAAGCATCTTCCTTAAGGGGATTTTCCTGACAGTTTTTGTAATTCACCAATATATAACCCAAAAGTCAGATACATTTATTAAGATAGCTGCCATTTATACAGTTTTGTGCTTCCCTCTCCCTAAAAATAGAGCAAGAATAATTGAACTGAAAACCTAAAGATTTCCAAAAACCAATTACATAACTTGCCACATTTGCCCTGTTTTCCCCTCTACTCCCCCCCCCCCTTATTTTTTAAAGAGGTCAAGGTTATTAAACATAAGCTCCTACATTCATACAGTAAGAAAAGTGAGATCTAAACATACAGTAAAGATTCTTCATGCAGCATGAATTTGCCCACGTAGCCTATATGTACTATGTTTGTTTACCAATTAGGCTATGAAATTGATACTTTGATGTACACAGTGTCTGCAATTCATGCAGGTGAGATAATGGTGCAATGAAAAACTTCTTTTACCTCCCTGACTCATGTGTGTTTATAGTGTCCAAAGCTGCAATCCTTATTCCAGCTAATTTATTTACCTCAGTGGGTGTGTCATCTATGTAAGGACTGCAGTTTGATGACCCAGGTTTGCAATGTTAATGTGGCTCTAACATAAGCTTTTGCATTGCGTTACACAAAATTATAGCTCCGATCCTTCTGCTCTAGAAACGCACACTTGGGATGCCATGAGAAGGGTTACTTTAATAATTTCAGTCTTATCCATGAATTTATAACTTCCAATAGTGTGCTGATTTATACAGCGTGGCACTATACATCAGATGCATGCTGCCTCAGAAAATTAATGCTGCATTCTGGCAACCATATGGGCAGCTGGCGAGCGGCCAGGAGACCAGCAGAGCATGACCCTACCTTCACGCAAACCTTCCCTACGTAAGGGAACTGTTTGCATGAACTGCACTGGCCGAGGAGCAGACATAGAGGGATCCTGTATGTTGTTGTTGCTTGTAACCATCAGATCCCCCAGGGACAGATATACGCCAATATGATTAATGAGAGAAGCTGCACAGACACGACCCCCTTGCGGCAGGTAACCACGTGGGCACCACACTTCTTGATGTCTCGAGGAACAGAGAGGATTGCAAAGGCCTCCTCGTATATCTGTGTTTCTTCTTAATGGATTTCTCTTCTAGTCGTTGCTCTCACCTGTGACAAAATTTGCCTTGCAAGCTCTGTGGGGAAGGGAGTTTATCTTATTTGTTCTGTAAAATGCACATTATACTTCTGAGTGCTGAACAAACAATATCACAATAATGGCTTACTGTAGCTTAGTTATCTTAAGCACCTCAGAAAAGAAAAGAACATTGTTCAATACGAAAAGAAGTAAAAAACACTTTTCATTATCACTTACAAATAAAGCAGGTTTTGTTCCCTGTTCTTTTGCTTCGCTCACACTATTATTTCTTATAAAGTATGTGATCATTCATAGAGTTAAATCTAACTCTGCCACCAGCTTTAGTGGGACTACCTACAGGAATGCTGGACTGAACTGGAATGCTGGAAACTCCTCAAATAGGATTCTGTCTTCTCGTTATGTAAATGATAAAAATCTCTGAAAGAACACAGACGAAAATTTCATTTAATGCCTTCAAGTAACTTTATGCAATACCTTAAATGGAAGATATCTTGATTATAGCTCAAACACACAATCCTGTTTATAACATATTTTATGTGTATAATGCTTTCCATTCATAAATATCTCTGAAATTTTTTTACAACTGTTCACAGGAATCATGTCACTTGCTAGGCTTTACAGCAGCTGTTTTACTTCCCATTGCAATAGCCCTATGAAAAAAATAGGGCTTGAAAGTGAAGCAGCACACGTTTTCCACTGTAAACGAGCAGGTACACTATAATTTCATGCTTTAGTTCTCTGCACACTAGTTTTTCCAAGGACATCAGGGCTTATGCTTTATCTCCCACAATACAATCTCCATACACATACTGTACTGCTGGTTCACTCAGACAGCTAAATTCTTCACTACATTATGATTTTTCTTAAACCCTGATGCTGTACTAAAGCTGCTGCCATTTGACTGTTGACAGCAACGACTTGCTCTGCAGGTACAAGCGGGCCTGGTTTCTTTCAATACTGCTTCAGCAATGTCCAGCTCAGTGCAGAGCTAATCAGCAGCATGACCACTGCTGGTATCTGACCATCAGTAACATTTCCATTGCTCCTGCCACTACAGAATACATTGTAGTGACTTGGGATTTCTGAGAAATGACATCCTAACATTATTAGCCTGCTCCAATTCTGCTCAGTTTGAGGGATTTGTTTGTATCCAGACTGGACTCTAGCTACGGTTTAGAAATGCTGACTAGCTGCAGTTAAAATAGAAATAAATAAATTCACAGCTGATTATATATGCTGACCCACACCACGTGGGTCCAGCACAGTGATAATTTTATTCCGGGTGCTCCTCAGCATTTGAAAACCCAGGCATGCCAGCAATGCTAAATCAACTACTTTGGGTAGCCAATTTTCCCAGAGCAACTGCCTCTTTTCCCCAGGAAAAACAATTTTATCTATGTAGCTTGTAAAAGCAAAACAGTGATCTATGCACACCCTGTACCTAAAAGTCTCCTTCCTAATCTTGAAGTAATACAGCCACTGTTTCTCATCCTGCGTCCTAAACAATCCCATTTCACCAATATCCAGACAGAGCCAAGCATCCAAATCAGCACACCGCTCCGCAGATGTCATCTGTGACAGAGCACACAGCTATCTGTCTGGGCTGTGGACTATCGCATCACAGATTTTACATGGTTTCTTGATCTTTGCAGGCACTGCCAGAACATCCAAAGTTATCCGGCAGCACACTCTTTCTGGATATGGAAGAAAAATCCAGCATAATTTTTTCTCCCTTTTATGTAAGAAGAGTTATGTTTGGGTTTTTTTCTTTCTCTTCTCTCTACACTTTACTTCTAAAAGGAATAAAGTACAGTTTTAGGATTATGATATTACAGGAACTTGAGGTTGTGTCCCCCCCTCCAAGTTCTGCAAGGGCTTTCAGAAGACCTTTCAACCCCTCCCAGAGTTCGGGACCCAAAAAATAAGATCTCTTCTGTCCTTGGAACTATAAAGCTCTAATATGGCACAGTTACAGATGTAGGGCAAAACTGTAACTGACCTTCACCTGTAAAACCAGAACTGCTAGTACTTATACAGGAGCTGTACTGCTGGATAAAAACAATAATTTAATGGCTTAATGTAGACAAGGCCTCTGAGGAATCTCCTTCTTCAAATAACCCAGCCAATCAAAACTTCATCAGCAAAACCCACTCATCTGAACTCCCTCAGCAAAGAGGAACTTGAAATACTTTGCCAGGTACACTAAAAAGAAACAGCATTTCCCCTTTTTTAACCACCTGAAGAGACCAAAAAAGATACACACTCGGATAACCGAGTTCAAATATGATTGTTCAAGGACTAAGTTTCAGAGAATGCCCAATGCAAAACAAACACGACCGCTGAAGTATCAAGACGTGTTACTTACTTCAGCGAGTAAAAAACAAAGCCGAACCCCCAGAGCTGTACTGGCTTCCAGAGTCTACACAATGGGCGATGCCTCTTACAGCCAACAGACACATTTTGTGAGAAACCACACATAAACTATAATCTAAAACCCATTAAAACGTATCTGATGCTTTAACGCCATCTCAGGTTCACCTCAAGCTGCGGAAATTTCTGTCAATACAGTCTTTTTAGACAATTCCTTTCACGCAGCACTCCGAAAACTCTCCATAAACATTATTAAACACAGCAGCGCTTGTTTAATAACAACCTACTTGTTCTCCTCGCTTTCCAGGGAAAGTCGAGGCACGGAAAGGCTAGGTGAGCGGCTGGAGGCCGCTCGGCCGGCGGGCGGCACCGCTCCGCTGCGTAGCGGCCTTGACCCCGTCCCCCCCGCCCCGGCCGTGCGCCCTGACCCTGCCCGCGGGCAGGGAAGGTTTCGTGAGGGAGGGCTGGGAAGCGGGGACACTCNCTCCTGAGGCGCGCGGCCATCGGCGGGAGGTGACGGCCGGCGGGAGCGCGCGCAGGCGCGCGCCCTGGGAGGAAGGCGGGCTGGGCGGCCGGGCGGGGGCGCGCACGGGACGGTGTGTGAGGGAGCGAGCGAGGGGAGGGCGATACCGGGGCGGAGAAAGGCGGCAGCGGCGGCTTCGCTCGGCTCAGGGCAGGCGAGCGGGGACAGACGCTGCCGAGCCGGGAGACACGGCGGCCGCCGCCGACTCGGGGCATCCTTCCTTCTCCTCCCCGCCCCCTCCCCGGCCTGCCCCCTTTCTCTTTCTCTCCTTCCCCGCTGTCCTCCGGGGCCGATCGCTATCGGCGGCGCGATCCCGGGGCGTTTCCGCGGCGCCGGTGCCGGCAGCGGCCGAGGGGAGAGCCGGCCCCTCCCCTCCCCTCCCCAGCCGGGACTGAGGGACCCCCCGCTCCGTCCCCGCCTCCGCCCCTCGCCGGGGCTCGGCGGAGAGGGCCCGGCCCCGGCTCGGCTCCCCGGCGGCGGGCTCGGCGAGGATGTCGGGCGGCGGCGGCAGCCGGGAGGAGGAGCGGCGCAAACTCGCCGACATCATCAACCACTGGAACGCGAANGCGCGGAGAGGCCCCGGCGGGGCCGCGCCAGCCTCCGCCCGCGGGGTCTTTGTTCCCGCGGCCGCGGCGGCCCAGGCCCAGGCCCTTTGTTGCCCGACCGCGGGCCCCGCACGGCAGCCAGGGCTCCNGAGCGGGGACAGACGCTGCCGAGCCGGGAGACACGGCGGCCGCCGCCGACTCGGGGCATCCTTCCTTCTCCTCCCCGCCCCCTCCCCGGCCTTCCCCCTTTCTCTTTCTCTCCTTCCCCGCTGTCCTCCGGGGCCGATCGCTATCGGCGGCGCGATCCCGGGGCGTTTCCGCGGCGCCGGTGCCGGCAGCGGCCGAGGGGAGAGCCGGCCCCTCCCCTCCCCTCCCCAGCCGGGACTGAGGGACCCCCTGCTCCGTCCCCGCCTCCGCCCCTCGCCGGGGCTCGGCGGAGAGGGCCCGGCCCCGGCTCGGCTCCCCGGCGGCGGGCTCGGCGAGGATGTCGGGCGGCGGCGGCAGCCGGGAGGAGGAGCGGCGCAAACTCGCCGACATCATCAACCACTGGAACGCGAACCGGCTGGACCTGTTCGAGATCAGCGACCCCACCGAGGTGAGCGACCCCAACGCGACCCCCCGCCCGCTCCGGCTGGCCCGCCGCGGCCCGGCCCGCCCCGCCACCTCCTCCGGGCCGCCCGGTAGGTGAGACACCGCGCCCGG
>VZTQ01013932.1:421017-475306 GCA_013400755.1 Pelecanoides urinatrix
CCCGGGAGGTGAGACACCGCGCCCGGGCCAGGCCGCGCCCGTCTCCGCTCCGCGGCCCGCGGTCAGCCTGGCCCCCCTCGCCGCCCCCCCCACCCCCGGCCTGCGGGCTCGGGCACAGGCCTCCCCCCGCTCTCCCTTAACGCGCGGCCCGCTCTGGCCGGGGAGGAGGCTCCGCTCCTCGGCGGGGAGGGCCGGGGAGCGAGTGTCGGGCCCCTTGCCGTGCCCGGAGCGGCTCGGGGGAAGGCAGGTTGCAGCGGCCGGGGAGAGAAAGGGAACGCAGAGCCGGGGTCCTCCCCGCCCGCAGGCACATGCCGGCCCGACCCTGCGGGACAGGCGGCTCCGGGGCAGGAAACCCTCTGGGAGCTGGAGGTGGCGAAAGGGGGCGGGCAAGGGCGGCAATACAGAAGCTACCCCCCCCGACCGCGAAACGGGTTATCTCTGTGGGCTTTTTTTTGTCTGTCTGTGACTTAAACAGAGCCGAAAGGCGGCTGGTGGAAGAGGAGGACTGAGAAGGCTGCTGGTGGGCTTTTTTTTGTTGCTGCTCGTTTGTTTCTTTAAATATTCAGCTTTGTGCAGAAGGCGCCTCTTACAAAGCAACCTGCTCTACTTCAGCGGCTTCCCGGGCCGCTGGTGCAATCTGCGGGGCAGCTTTCCCAAGGCGTGACGGAGGGAGCGCTTTTGGCTCGCTGTGTCTGAAGGCTGCCAGCCTTCAGTGCAAAGTAAATACCAGGAGCAGGTTCGTAGTCCTGAGTTCACATGCTGTACCGGAAAAACACAGCGGGTAATGTCTTCCTAGTGAAATGGGTGTTTCTGATGGCTGAGAGAGGCTGGGTTTTACTTTTTTTTTAAAAAAGTAATAGGCAAACCACACCCTACCGCTACCCCTTGTCATGTTCCCTTTGGCTGCTTGGTGCTGTGCGTCTGGTTTGAAAGCGGCGGGGGGGGAGGCAGGTTTCAGCGCGGTTGGTGTGTGACAGCGCGCTCCCTGCTCGGAGGGTGGAGGCTGATCATGTGCGTGTTCCCGGGGAAAAGGAGGAAATTCACACTTGCTCTTGGCCTGGCCCCGGTCCTGGCTGTTTATTAACAGAAGCCTCTGAGAAATCACGTTGTCTTGGTCTGGGAGCTTGCTCCTGTTTCTGCATCCAGGTGCTGACTGTTCGGGTAGCTATGAAAAAGTCTTGAAAACAATTCTAGGATTATTCAGTCTGTGATAGCTTGAAAAGAATTGCTCTGGCTATTTTCAGTTCTGCTCGTTGAAAACTGTTTCTTGAATGCCAAGATGAGGGCTTTCTGTGATTATTTCCTACATCTTGCAATATTTATCGTAATTAGAGCTCCTTGTTTGTGTTACTTAGGTTTTAGCAATATCACTGTTGGCTGGCAGTTGCTTGTTCAGAAATGTGGGCTGATTCTATGCTAGCATGAAGGAGCCTTCATGATTGTTTTTGAGAACATAGCACAGTCTTTCTGGAATTGCAGGTTGACTGCAAACTGTCTGTGGCTTATTTTTTGCCTGATTAATGCATTTGTCCATTCCCAATACATTCTAACTCCAAGCTGTTTTCTTCATGTTCATGGGGAGATTGTGCTTCTGTAGTTTTGTTAGTAAGTAAGAAATCTTACCACTTTTTAGGTCAGCCTTACATGTTTATCATAATTAACTAGACTTTGCACAAAAGCTACCAGCTTTGTTATAGTTATTATGAAAAGAAATAATAATTTTACTTGCATTAGCTTCACACTTCTGCAGTTTAAGCCTCTGAACCTGTATAGGAGCATACTTACTGCTGTCAACGATGACATTTATTTCAGTTGAACTACTGATAGTAAAAATTAAGTGCATGCATATCTCTCTGAACGTCTGAGCTTTTTAGACTATTAGTTCTAAAAATGTTTCATAAGACTGTAGGTGCATTTACAACAAACTAGCAGTAGATAACAGTTTTATAGATAAAGTATGTTTTCCTTCCAGATAATTACAAATACAAATGTTCGCATTTTTTTCACCGTTACCTTTAGCTGGCCTAAATTTGGCAATATTTTCAAACCAGATGATGGTGTGATTCATGTGTGCACCATTTATCAGCTTAAATGAAAGCCCTTTTGCTAGACTGCTTGAGACCTGACAATCCTCTGTTGTTTTCTCTGCTTTTCCAGGCTCAGCTTGACCATAAGGCATGTCTCACTTATTGTAGGGGCTGCAGCAAGCGTGGCATCTGTGAAGATGCAGTAACCTGGATATGACTTTTGGTTGGGTGTGCTTAAGCTGGGATGAACTGGATCATTTTAAACTGTTCAGACATGGTTGTTGGCCAGCTGGGTTAGCTTCGCAGCTAGCACACGCCCATACTGCAAACTGTCACCCAGGAACTTCTGGTTGCATATGTCATGTTCAGAATACGGAGACTTGATGCCTTACAGTGATTCTCCAGGCACTTGTTCAGTGTGAACAATCTAGTTTAAGTGACTTGTTTAAGTTTCCTATATAGAGAGAGTAGGATTTTCTAGAGGAGCTAATCACTTCCTTAATAGTAGGGTTTCAGGGAGATTTATAGATTCAGAAAAGAAAAGGAAAAGTGAAATCTAATGTAAATTGACTAGAGTCTGACTATATAGCTTAGGCAATGACAGTGAAAGGTACTTGCATGTGACCTACTGAGGTACCTGGGTATTAGTTTGAAAGCTCTAATTCTTTGGTGAGACGCAATTGCTCTAAGTCCATTGGGTTCTCATTGCTTTAAAGGAGAGTGTAAAATGTGACTTGGTTTTGAATGTATAGAGTAGTATTTTGAAAGTATGTGTGGGTTTTTTTTTCAGAGAAGTGCTTCATGAAATGAATCAGTTTGAATTCCTGTTAATATTTTATTGTGTAGACTAGTCCTAAGGGATTAGAGATCCATTTGTCTACTTGTCTCTTTTGAGAGTTAGGCACAAATTATTACTTAAAGTATATTGCCTGTAAGATATTGAAAAGCAAGAGCCTTGAGTAAGGCATATTGCAGAGTTCTGTTACTAGCTTTTTCCTTACTTGTTGTGTGATATGAACAGTTAACGAAGTCATTCCGTGCTACTTTTCCCCAGCAAAACAGGGATGAAGGGAACTTTCTGTTCCATGCTCAAAACTGAGTATTCCTCTGTCTCTATCCCACGTGAGAAAGACCAAAGACTTCTTGGGAGTGAGGTTTTTATATCTTCACTTATGCTTTCACTGAAGTCACTTGTGGACTCATGCTTGAGAGCAAGGTGGTAATTTTAACTTTGTTAGGTATTTACCTATTCTAACACTTGTTGCTGTTCTGAGAAATCTGTTAATAATTTGCATTATTTTAATTCTAAAGTTTTTTGTTGTTGTTGTTCAGAAAGTAGCTGAGACTTCTGAGCTTCCCTGTGGCTTCAGAAGCTTGTAAATGAACAAAATCAAAACTCTGTTTTTAAAGTTCTAGCAGCCAATACTACGTAAACTCTAACGTTGTCAGGAGGCATGCTAGGTACAGACCTTTGCTAAATATGTCTGTAATACTGGTACTAATTTAAACTTGTTTAAGCTTTACTGTTTCTACTTTAAATGATGAGGCAGCTACTCACTTTTGCAAGTCTAAAAAAGATACAGCAGGTTTTGGGGAAATGTGGGGTGAATCATGTTTTTGTTTGTAGATAAATCAACAGTCAGATTCAAAATGAAACAGTATGTTAACCCTTTTCTTTAAATCTGTTTCCCCTTTCCGTTCCACTTTCCCCTTGCCTTTGTGCCAAGTATTACCAAGTTTTTGGATGCTTTTAATATTTGACTTGCTTTTTCCTTCTTTTTTTTCTTTGGCCGAGGATAGAAATGCAGTAAAAAGATTGACACCTTTTGCAGTAGGAGACAAATTTATGTTTTGATCTTGATTTAAGTCTTGGGTGATTATAGTACCCAAAGTTTGCAAAAAGGAATAAGTTTGAATTAATGATTTGGTAACAAGTGCGTAGAATTGTTCAGAAGCTTGTAGATAAGAAATTACTTGCATTTATACACTTTTCCTCCTGTTGTAGTTTTGTTTTCTGATGGAGAAAGCTGTTCTAAACTGATCTAATATACCTATGTATTAACAAAAGTAGAAAGTTCTAATCATAAAGCTTAAGAGAAATAACATGCTTTGCATTAAGAATAACTCCTAATAGAGTATTTAACTTTTAAATGGCTGTAGTTTAAATAAAATAAAATAAAAAAAAAAAAGAGGAATTTGGAAGGTCTTGATGGCTATTTGATTTTTTTTTTCTTTTTTTTGTGTCTGAAATAACTTGTATAGTCTTAGTAACAGGGTGTTAGGAATAACTTCAGTATGTGGGTGGGGGTTTCTTGTTTAGTGTGTTTGGTTTTTTTCATATTGACTTTGTGCTCATGTTATATATGTTTGATCTAGTCAGTATGTTTTAAATTCTTTTCATTGGCTTTAAATACAGATAAGCAATCTATTTATGGAAAATATTGCACAGTACACTGGATGACAGCATATTTTAGGGTTGATGCAATTTTTGTCTTTATTCTTTGGGTTCAGATCTGATTTTGGTTCATTAAGTGTCATTGGGAAGACTGATATATGACGTAAGTTTGTAGTCTTTTCAAAGTAGTTATGCAAGCTCGTTATTTAAATCTAGTTAAAGCAGTAAGAATTAGGAATCTTCTAGGACTTGTATTTTAAGATTGGGATTACCAGTGACTGAGTATTGCATTATGGGCAATATTAGTAGTAGAAGTGCAAGTGTGGAGGTAGGGAAACATCATCTAAATGGTAGAAATGCTTGTGCCTTCTCCATGAGTTGGATTCCACAGCTTTCAGTAGTTTTAATTAGTGCAACTCTGCAAACTCTATAGATCTCAAGAAGCTGATAATGTATATGAAAATACTGTCTTTTTAAGTTTGTCAAACTTATGATATGGAAAATAATTTCTCTTGCAATAAATGTTTAAGCTAATATTTAGTCTTTTTTCCCATAAATGCTTTTGCCATCTAAATGAGGTAAGAAAAACTACGGCTTAGCTGGAAGGTGTTAAAAATTAAAACGAACTGATGTTTGTGATAAAGATGTAGGTCATAAGAAACCACTCTGAATTTATCTTTGTGTCAGTATTTGTTTGAAAAGTTGCTTTGTTACAAATGAAGGGAAATAGATTCTGGCTATGCCAAATTCAGAGCATTGCATAAAGAATAACTTCTGGTTTTGACCAGTGGTTCTGATGAAGGTGGAATTGAAAATCACAGTGTGAAGTAATAACTGAATGTTATGATAAACTTAAGTGAAGTCAAATTTAGCAGATATTCCAGATAAGTAATGGAGTATTTGCTCTGTCCTTCAAAATTAACTTCATGCTAATGGAAACCTTTTCTGAAGTGTATTTGAGTAAAGCACTGCTTAGGTAATTCTTGATTTTTGGAGATTTTTGGCTAGGAAAAATATTTACATATAAAATGTACACTGAGTGATGCTCGTTTCGGGGAACAGAGATGTACAGGATTTTGCTTTTAGCTTGTGAAAAGGCTAGAGCCTGTTAATTTCTGCTGTTAAGATTGTTACGTTGATTCTGGAGACCTTTTCTCCTTGCAACATAATTTTTACCTTAAAAAAAATCAGCTGCTAACAGTTAAATGCAATAACGTTTTAGAAGGATAGTTTTTTTACCTGTATATAAAATCCCAACATATGAATGATTTCAGTAACTGCTAAGCAATGCATTCACATCAGTTATGTTTGTTAAGTAGCTGAGATGAAGTTAAGTGGGCAACATGTTGCATTAAGTCTAGCTCATAGCAGAGTTAAGAATTGTCATGTAAACAACTGTTTGCTGTCTAGTTTTGTACATCAAGATCTGAAATGGTAAATAATGTTGAGTGCACATCTCCCTGGAAATTTTTTGAGGTTCATGTAAAAATCTAGCAATACATTTCTCTTTCTGGATGGAATGAGATCATTAAAAGTGAAAATGCTCACGGGCCATTGCTTTTTCTAATTTGTTGGGTTTCCTTTGCTCTCTTTTCTCTCCACTTGTTCATTTCCTTACGTCCTCCTCTCTTGTTTTCAAGGAAGGAAATGTGAACTTTAGTGATTTGCATTGAGATGCTCCTTTCATTTTTATTATTTGCTAAGCAATCAAGAATGTGGAAATTGAAGCTAAAATTTACAGTAACAACACTAATTTTTGGCATTTTCATTCAGTTCAGTAGCCTCTGTAAAGAAAATGTTCATATCTTTTTCTTTCCTGATGTCGTGGTTTAACCCCAGCCAGCCACTGAGCACCATGCAGCCACTTGCTTACCCCCCGGTGTGGGATGGGGGAGAGAATCAGAAGGGTAGAAGTGAGAAAAAGTCATGGATTGAGATAAAGACAGTTTAATAGGCAAAGCAAAAGCTGCGCACGCAAGCAAAGCAAAACAAGGAATTCATTCACTCCTTCCCATCGGCAGGCAGGTGTTCAGCCATCCCCAGGAAAGCAGGGCTCCACCACATGTAACAGTTACTTGGGAAGACAAACGCCATCACTCCGAACATCCCCCCCTCCTTCTTCTTCCCCCAGCCTTATATGCTGAGCATGACGTCATATGGTATGGAATAGCCCATTGGCCAGCTGGGCCAGCCGTCCCAGCCACGCTCCCTCCCAGCCCCCTGCACACCTGGCAGGGCATGGGAAGACGAAAAGTCCTTGACTATGTAAACATTACCTAGCAACAACCAAAACATCAGTGTGTCATCAACATTATTCTCGCATTACATCCAAAACACAGCACTATACCAGTTAATAGGAAGAAAATAAACTCCATCCCAGCCAAAACCAGGACACCTGAGTTGTTCAGTGTTTTCTGTAGTCAAATTGTGTATCAGAGCCAGCTTTTTCTTTGTCTTGGTTTATATTTATGACTAAGGGGCTTAGAAATGTTCTTCAGCTATTTTTTTTTTCTTTCAATTAATGTTATCAGGATAAACCAAACTAGGTATTAGATAGTTCTTTTGGATGCATGCATGACTTGGCTCATAATTCTAGTTAAACACTCTGCAGAGATTCCCCTCACCCCCCCATCTTTAATTGTGGGTAAAAATTACTTACTGCTTTTCTGTAACTGTCCCTGTCTAGAAGTTTGATAATCCAAGGTGAAAACAGGAGGCAACAGAGATATAACTCTGTAGTAGTAGTTCAGGTCTAGTAGTAACATTCAAGCTATCTTCCTGGACTGTATCTTGCCTTGTGAGCTTCTGCATGATGAACAAATGTATAAGGTCATAACGTAACTTTTTGCAGTGGAAGGATAAGTTTTCCATGTGATTCGTTGCCCTCAATCATCGAATTGCAATTCTGCCTTTCATTGCTGTCTAGTTTGGTTCTCTGGCAAGACTAAAAAATCTGCTTTGACGTGAAGTCCAGTGTTCATTGCTGCTTCTTTTTCAGCACTCATCTGTTTTGCTGATACTTTCTTATTCTAGGTGACTTTTACTTTTTCTATGTTAGGTATGTATAACTTGGTAAAACCATTTTGTGTAATACTTCAGAATTATGGTCTTCTACTTCTGTTACAGGCTTTAGTCTCAAGGTTATCAACTGATTAGTATTATCATATGTTATATTTCATTACATTTTCTAGAGCTGCTTCCTTTCCTTGTGTGCTCACCTATAAGTTAGACCCTTTGCTCAACTCCTTTTCAGGTCATCCTGTAGCCCAGATATTCTTACCAGGGAGCCATTCCTCTGATACCACGTTCATTCGTGTCTCCTTATCAAAAAGCTATCTGTCTAGATGCTGCTTTCTTCATTTCTCTCCACACTGTGCAGGACAGGGCTCTTTATTGCCCTCGTCTGTCTTGGACAATTTTGGTGTAGATTACTAATTACTTCTGGAAATGTCTTTGGAGTCTGCATCCTGAAAGAACTGTAAAAAAGTCCTTGGGCTGTCATCTAGAAGATCAATATACGGTGTTAGTTGTAAGTGCAAATGGAACACTAGGAAATGTAAATAATACTCCAATACACATATTTCTAATCTGTCTTTGAATTTTGTCCTATAAATAGGAGAGTCTGTTAACAGAGTTTGATTGTACCGATGAAATTGTGTATACTCTTCTCTAAGTTTGTCCATGTGATCTGTTCCAGTCAAGAGCAGAAATTACACTTCGTCAACTTTGCAAGTTTTAAGCTTTTTAAAATGGTGCTTGGTGTATTTTAAGAATAATTATCAATGGATTTCTAATTTTACTTATCTATTCCGAGAGTATAAGATACACTATACTTTGAAAAAATAGTTAAGAGTTACTACAGTGATTCTTTTCAAGGACATTAGAAAACCTGCTGGTTTGCAATGTAATTGGAAATTGAGTATCTGTTTGAATATATGACTCCTAATGCCAGGTTAACTCTTGGGTAAATATTCTAGAGTAGGTTTCGTGTAATGCAGCACTAGTTGCTATAGAGCAGTGGCAGACTGAAACAAAAGTGATGTTGTATGTTAATGGCTCCAGAGTGTTTTTGTTTGCTTGTTTTAGTTGTTCATTGTTTTTGTTGCTACTTTGATACCTTGTACTCTCTTGTAACTAGAACTAAGGAATATGAAAGCTCCACAATATCTTACTACTTAGGATTAGATTTACAGTTTCGTGATTAACTGTTTTAAGGTTTACCCTTGGTGAATTGTGTCCCAGGGCATGGCTGAATTTCTGGTTTACTTACTTTAGTGAAAGCACCTTTAAGGTGGGGAAAAAGTGAAAGAATTAGTTGTCTGGCAACAATATTTATTTGGCCAACAAAGTATGTTGCCCATAGCAGTATCTGTGAACTAAAGTTTCAGTGCCTAGATTTTTTCAAGCACACCACAAGCTGTTTAATAGAACTTCCTCTTTGTCAGATGAGTCTTGTCAGTCCACATGTATCTTCCTACAGGCAGATACACAACTTAATTGCAGTGTCATGCTTTTACATATATATTGTATTGCTCCCAAAACCCAGTGGAAGATCAGAATCCCCCTTCTTAATGAAGATTAGTGGCTGTTGCATAGGCTATGGTTGTGCAAAAGAACTCAAACAAAGAAACCCTCCCCCAACGACTGCAACAACAAAAGGTCTCCTACCCTCTGCCCTCCCAGAAGGTGCTCTACTTTGAGCAATACATCAGCTTGAAATTAAAAAGGGCCCTTTCACCATTTTGCTGTTGTTGTTCTCAATTTTAGTAAAAGCCATTATTCCATGTTCTCCATTTAAAAAAATATCAGGACAATGCTGTCTGTGATGCAGTGTCCTCCTAGACAGGAAGATGTTTATGTGGAAACAGACCGAATTGTTCCAGATTGTGTTTTAGAAAGCTTTGCATTGATAAAATGGTCTTTATTTTATCCCTTCTTTTCTCTGGAGAAGAAATCTGGAGAAGTCTGTCTTGTATTCACCTTTGATATATAGTTTGATAATATTTACTGTGTTTGGATCATATCCAGACATTGCATACTTGTAGGATGCTGGGCGTCTTATTAGGAAACATGTAAGTTGTTTCCTTTTAAGGTGATAGCATTACTGAACATGAGTACTACTTATTTTCAATGTAGACAGAATGGAAGTTTTAAGAGAGTTCTTTAATACTTTCTGTATTTATTCTGGCTATTGAAAGACTGGGATAGATTGTTTTCATGTCCGGAAAAGGAAAATAATTTAAAAATTGTGATGGAAAGACAGAGTTTGCTAATGAAAACATTGCTCAATCCTGCTAATTGGTTTATGTCTAGTGTTTGCTGTATAGTGAGGAAACTCAAAAGTGGAATTACTTAAGATTATTGCATTTTATGATCTAATTCTTCAGCTTTGAAGCCTTTAAAAAAAAAAAAAAGGCCAACCAACTGTTTCCTTCTTCAAAAATTGGTGAAATGCTCTAACAAAGCCCTTCTTTGTTTTGTATATGACATGTATTGGAATACTTTTGATAAAGTCTCCAGAAATACTGAAATTGTATGTAGTATTACAAGAGTGTTTTAGTTGTTGCCATAGCGCAACAAGGACTATTTCAATAAATTCAGGTGCTATGCCTATGACAAACTGTTTTCAGGCAGATAAGGATTGATATGTAGACTACAAAAAAACCCCAAATGACAACAACAACAACAAAAAACCCCCCCAAAACAATGAAGTAATTTTATGCATGGACTTTTGGCATATTCATTGAAGCCATCTACAAGCATCTAAAGACCTAACCATCCCAAAGTGATGAAATCATTACAGTCCCAGGAAGTGCTCAAGACATGAGTTTGCAGTCTGTCTCAGGTGTTCTAGCCATTTAATAGGGGAAAAAAAAAATGTGGAAGAAGAGAGACCCTGTCTCTATCCTAGAGCCTTTGTCAGGTTTTACAGTGAAAAATCTGGTTTTCTGTTACCTTCTGATTTCTATCTGTCTGTATATAGCTTTTGACTAAAGCTGGCGTGTAAGGTAGGATCTGTGGTGACCTTGCAGTGTTCGAATTTTACAGTGTTCAAAATCCTAGTAGAATTTTCCAAAGTAGAAATCAAGAAAATCTCTTTAACAATCTGATACTGACTCAGTATCTTGAGTATTAGTAGTTCTGAAGGAGTTACTAATTCTTCTTGTTGGAAATATATTACAGTCTGTTACAGACTCCAGAATACTTTTATTTTCATGCTTTCTCACCTGCATTAATATTAAGTGTGAACTCAGAAAACCAGTGCATCAAATTTCTGTGAGATTAGCCAAATTTGAAAATGTTGCCGTCTGAAAGTGATCTTCACTCATCTTGAGTGATAAGTATCTGGTGGCAGCACAAAACTTGGATAGCGTTGTACCAATGTGAGACAGTCATATCTCATGCAAAGTATCATACAACACTCTGATAGTGGTAGTCTGCAGTTTGTAAAAACCTATTGAAACTCAGCACTTACCTTAAGTGTCTGTCTTATCTTCAGTGTTCCACACTTATCTCCAAGACTTTAAGAATCCTTGTGTGCATGGATGCTCATAAATATCCATCTATATCATTATAAATGCACTGATTTAGCGCTCTCAGTAAACGTGCCTATGTAGAACCCTTCTCTGCCACATTTCCGCCACACACGCTCTGCCCCAAAAATCTCAAATCCACAACCCTAAACAGGACACCCCAATCTTCTACTCGGGGTGAAAAATGCCAATCACAACAGTCTTCAAATGTGTGCATCCTGCCACACAGGCGTCAGAAAGACCCTGGGAGCATGACTTTATGATTATGCAGCTTTGTCAGTAGCTTCCCATGAGGTTACTGATCAGCCAGTCCTCTAGCCTGTGCCATGTGGACTTCGGAGTTTGGAACGGCTGGACTGTTGTGATCAGGCCTCTTTATAACCAGCTAGTCCCTGTGCTGATGGTCGCTGTGACAGTGGGGTTTTCTTATAAAGGAATGGGGAGAAAAGGTGTTTATTTCTTGTTTGCTGTACTATTATAGCCATAGATACTTTTTTCCTTATTCTGCAGAGGATTCCTTCTTCTGATAAGTTTTCAGCTTGAGTGTTAATGTTACCTATTCTGGCTGCCTGCCAGGTAGGGACAGAATGAGTTTTCTGGATTAATCTTGCACTGAATTCCTCAGCTGCTGAGAAGGGAATCTTGCACCAAGGGGAAAAATTCCTTCCTAACCACCTCAAAGGTAATTAGGATGGTACTCGCAGCAGGTAGCGTAGAGCTAAATTTAGCCAATAAGGATAAACAGGGTGTTTCTTTATGGTGCAAAATGGCCAAGACGATTGCTCTGATCCCTGATACACGTGCCTTTTCCCTAGCTCCAACTCCCTTCCTTCCAAGGTATTACCATGACATTATCAGTAGTAGTAGAGTGAGCTTGCAGACTCAGCGTATTTATGATACCTTTATACCCTTAATTTCTGAAGTAAAATATTGAAGAGCACTGTTCTTTGGCATGGCTGATAGATGCTTAAGTAATCCGAAGTCTTTTCCACCTCAGCAGCTGTAAAAGAGGATGAATAGTTTCATGTGTACATACATACTCTGTTCTGCAGCCAACTTCTTTACCCGCCTCTCAGCACTTCTGAGGCACAGAAAGCAAGCTGGTAGTGTTGACCCTCTTCCTCCGGTCACTGCCATCTGATTGCCATCATGGTGGTTGTCTTCTGCAGCATGGAACTGTCCATCTTTGATTCTCTTCCAACTCTATGGTGTTGATGGTAGCGAAAGGCAGCAATGGGTTTTTCTGCTGCAGCTGCTTTGAGCAACCACTTCTACAGCATCCAGTAGTACTGAATAGTAGCAGTTAAATTTATCTTGTAAATTGATATTTACTGTGGCTTTTAAAAACTTTGGCCAGCCCTTTCTCAGCCTTATCCTCCACCCCCAATGTTCATCTGACTTAAATGTTGTTAAATGTTGACAACATTTTAAATGGTGCTTAGTTTTTTTCAAAAATTTATTTCCATATTTACATATGTGAAATCTATCTCAAATGAAAAAAAAATTGACAAACTTAGGTTTTACTAAAGCTTACTGCATTTGTTGGGAAAAGCTGCTTGCTTGCTATACAAAAGGGGACTTTTTTTTTTTTTTTTTTAAATTACTTTGCTTTCTTGTTAATATATGCCAGTACAAAATAACATGGTAGTCTGACTTTTTCCTTACATTGACTATTGATCTAAAACAGTCTTGTAGAACATATATGATACGTGTTTTATGTAATGAGCAATTTTGAGTCCAATTCTTGAAAGTAGGCAATGCTCAATGAGAAATGTTTGGAAACCAAAGATATTACTTGATTTTTTTTTTTTTTGCTTAAGAGTACCTCTGCAAGATGATATTAAGCAAGATGAGATTATTTAGATCATACTTAATTTCTACTTGTGTGTAGTTGTAGCCTCTTCTTAAACTGTCTTGTGTTTGTTTAAAAGACACCTAGCATTCTCGCGTTGTTATAATATCTCCAGGACAGTGGGATGGGAAAACAGCAATGCAGGTACATGAAGTAATGTGTTGAAAACTGTGCTGTAAATTTGGTTACTACAGAGTCAGAAAGAGAAACCAGATTTTTATGCATGTATGCAGTTCGCTATTCGCTGGGTCATGCTAATTTGAGATTTCACCTTATAAAATATAGGGCGGGGGGGCAGAGTTACTCACACTTAGGATGTCATACACCACTACCACCACCCCACCTCCAGTTTAAATCTTAAGCTGACTTGTATGGTATAGCTAAGAATACCTCTTTTCTTTATTTGGCACCTGCATACAGTGAGAAGTAGGTTATGTATCTTCATAGAAAACTTGAATAATTTTAATCATTGGGTTTATATTTTTGTTTCAAAAATACTTATATCTACATGCGACTGCCTCAGTTCAGTAAATAGGTAACTTAAGTTTTGAACTTGATGAGTAATTTCTCTTTTCCACATGTGTTACTTTCTAGTATTCAAACTGCTAGGAAGCTTATAAACTGTTAATTAAGACAAGTATATAGGTATTATTAACATTTCTAAAGTGAGTAATGAATATGGAAGAAATTCAAAATCCCCAAATGCTTGCAATAATAATAATAATAAAAAATCTTCTTGAACGAGTTACCCAAAGTACCTAATCCTAAAGAAAGCTTGCTTCTCATTGTGGGTAATAATAAAAAATACCCAGCACAGATAATATGGTGTTAACTAAGAATATATGAAATGTGTGTGGTTTTTTGTTTGTTTGGGCTTTTTTTTTAATTTTTATTTCTATACAATAAAATAGTTTTGTACAAATAAGCCTGGAAAAGTTTACTGTCCTCAGTAGTAGAGAAACAAAACAGTAGCCAGCACACACATCACAGTGGGAGAGCTTTTGGTTTTTAATTAAATAAGAGGAAAAGAGGCTAGAGACTCCTCATATTTTTAAATCCCTTTCCAATTCTGTATACTGCAGTCTTTGCTTCTTGACAGATTTTTTTTTTTCAGGTCATCTTTTCATATTCTTGTGACATACTCCCTCACTAATGAGAGGATAGATGTGTCTTTTGGT
This sequence comes from Pelecanoides urinatrix, assembly GCA_013400755.1. Lineage (NCBI taxonomy): Eukaryota > Metazoa > Chordata > Aves > Procellariiformes > Procellariidae > Pelecanoides > Pelecanoides urinatrix. The sequence continues at coordinate 435,003 of VZTQ01013932.1, forward strand.
GTAACTTTTCAGCTGATTTTACTGCAAAGATTTTTTGGGTAATATCACCAGTTAAAGCCTAAAGTGTTTCACGGTGAGTCAGAATATACTTGAAATCTTGCATGGTAGTATCGCTTATGTCTTCATCAACTATGTTTTAATATCTGAGTAAGCCGAACCACGTTACTAAATGCTTTTGTAATCTGAGCCTGTTTAAACTTGAAATACTTCTGTTCACGGTTAATCATCTGCATTGATGTTTGTATTGTAACTTGTCCTTGGTCCATGTGCCACTGAAATGGCAGACCCTTGATAAGAATAAAATTAAGATTATTTGATAGAATTGTATTTTAGAGCAAGAAAATGCTTGAAAGTAAGCAACCAATTAATTTTCTGGTAGTTTTTTTGTAATGTAGTAATGACAAATGAAAGGTGGGAAGTTTTTAGATGGAGTTAACTAAACATACAGGTCATGTCACTGGCTGCAAAACTACCTACTGGGCAGAAGTGCAGGAGTTGCTGAGAATAAGAATTCATGCACAGTGCAGTGGCAAATGCTTTCTTCTGGCGACTCCTGATTAACACAGTGGCAGAGACCAGTTTTGTTAACCAGTGCTACATGATAAAAACAGTAATTTGTTGTCTTCTGGAAGAAATCCTTAAAATAGAGCTGGTAGCGCTTTTTAAAACATAGCTCCTTTGGTAATCAAATGTGCCATTTGAAGGGTGAAATGAGCACATTCATGGGTGGATTCCCCAGTGCAAAGTTACTTTCCTGACTGGGGAAGTGCTTTTCACCTTGTTATTCTACATTTTTAAAAAAAACACGTGTATCTTTTCTGTATATCTGAGACAGATTGTAGAAAAATTAAATGCTGCAAACTGCAAAATAAAATTTACTTAAATGTATTGAAAGGCTTAGATTGTACTGTCAGACTGAAAAGCTTTTCAAGCATTTTTCTCCTAAAGCTAAAGTTAATTCCAGAGGGTTGGAATTTTTTAAGTAGTGAACAAAAAAAATTGCCTTGTTTCAGTAAAAATATATCTGGTCTGAGCTTGATTATTGTCAAAAACTGCTCCCTGAGATCACTTTCTTCTTGAGACAAGCATGAAAATTTTAATTGCTTAGTCGGGTAAACCTTACTGATGAAGAGTGGGTAGCCTATGGCACAGGGAGGAGTTGCGTGTCTAAGCTCGGTAGTTCTTGGTCACATCTTAAAAATGAATGGATGCTGGAATTACCATTTCTGACTCTGATGTTGCAAATTAGTCCATCTCACTTTATTGGTATGGGTCTGTCCAAACAGAACAGCTTGCAAAATGGGAGACCTGTATCTCCCAAAATTAGACTTGCTCCTTTTTGTGGTTCAGCAGAACCTCTGAAAAATTTGACTTTGGGGAAAAGATGTTCTGTTTTTGTTTGTTTATTTGTTTACCTTTAGCAATTTGAGACATTATAGAGCTTAAAATTTTAGGCTGAAGACCTTGTGGAGGTGACATGATTGGAAATTAACAGCTTGAGAGGGAAGAATGTTTATAGTTGTTCAAGACTTCTGTATAGTTTGGTCATGTATCTCAATTTGTAAATGTCCAAATATGTTTTTTACTGTATGGCAGTTTCATTTCAGGACAAAAGACTAAAAATGTGATTCCTGTCTTCCACAATTAGTCAAACTAATTAGTCAATTTCATTATTCCTAATTTCTGCTGTATATAATTTTAATTTAAAACAATAGTAATTTGCTGGACTGTAACTTTTGGGGTCTGAAACATGTGCTGTCTCTTGGATATGCATTTGAAAGGTATGAATCAAAAAGATGAACAAAAACAACTGTTCTCTGCTTGACATCAGAGCTAGTTTTCCTAGTTCTTCAGTGCTCAGGTAGCTCACTTAGCATTAAGAAAAAGCTTATTTAATTATAGCATTAAATAATTTGAAAAGAAGCTGATACAAATTGGTTTGATAGTTGCCCATATGCCTTCTCTACTGACAATTTCCAAACTTCTGAGGACCATGTTTTTATAGTGCTGAAATGGAGAGACTTGTCCATGTGATTTTGTGGACATACATATCTTTCAGATACTTAGTGATTACCTGACAACAACTACTAAATACCAAGTTGCTTTTAAAAGATGACAAGGTGATCCACATGTTAAAAGTAGTGCCAGTGACATGATTTACCCTGCTCTTTGTGGGTACCCTGTAATTTGGGTATCCAGATTACAGTTTGGAAACAACTCATTATTGGCAGATATTGGCCATGTAGGTTTTACAATGAATTATTGTTAGTCTAGTACTCTCAGCAGGGGTGAATATTTACTTGAGAATTTTTGATCATGAATTATTGACAGCGATTAGGAAAATCTTCATTTTTAGTGTAGCTGTTTTCTAGAACCAGTGCTGTGGCAAATTCACACGATGCAGATCCTAGACCTCTATCATATAAACACTATCTCCATTGTCATACAGCTATAATTATACAGTGGCATATAGAAAATATGACTGTAACATTTTTCTCTTGCTACATACAACTTATTAGCTACATACTGGTGTGCCAGCTAAATTAAGTTCAGAAAATAAGATCTCTCATCTGCAAACTGAAATTAAGGAGAGATTTAAAGTTGAATTGGGTGCCTAGTATTTTGAGATTGATAAGGTGAACCACAAGTGCATTTTTCTCCTTAGAATAAGACTGTTATCTTCTTTCCTAATTTTTTTTTTTTTGGAAGTGTGTAGGAGGAAGGCTGATCCTCTAACTGTTTTGTGGATTTGGGGCTTTTTATTTCGTTTTGGTTTTTTGTTCACAAGAACACTGAAACAAAGAGGCTTCTCTTAATGTCTGAAGTTCAGATACTGTTTGGACCTCTTTCCTTCCTCCTGCCCCCTATGTATACTTACATGAAGTGAATGACTGAGAAACTTGAAACTAGGCTACTGATGTAATTAGACTAGTGTTTCTTCATTCTTCTCTTGATCTCTCTTTTGTCTTGGTCTACCCCACTTTCCTTTCGGTCCCGCTTTGAGTTTGTTTTCTTCCGATGTTTTGTTGCTTTGTGGTGTTCTCCTCAAAATCAAGTTGTACTGCTGTGGTTAGCATGTGATTATTATTATTAATAATAACAATAATATTTCCACCCACTCCTGCCCTTCTGTGCCCCACATACCCTGTAGCAACTAGAGGATAGCTATTGATGGTGGTGAATCACTTTCCCTGTTGCACTCAGATGCTTGTCTGGAACTTTGGAACTGAAATGTGTTCAAAAGTAACATATACAACCTAAGGAAATCTCACCAGTTTGAGGATATAGGGAGGGCAGGGAATATTTAACTTATTATTTTTTTAAAAGCCTCTTTTTCCGAGTCCTTGCCTTTAATTTCTGTGTTTGTCTTGCTTTTTCTGATCTTTCATTGCTTTTTTGGTTGTATAGTCTTTCTTGAAGAATGAACAGGACTTACATGTTAAAAGAATCATCCTGAAAATTCCTGATGACCTATTTATGTTATAAAATATCACTTTGTATTTTTAAAGGAAAAATGAGTTAGAGCCTAGTCTTAGTATTTTGCACTGGTGAATAGAGTAAGCAAGCTTATTTTAGAGCCACTATACATTGAAAAAATGTTTTCAGGCTTACAGTTCACTTTATCCATATTAAAAATGAAATCATTATGCAGTTGACTAACTACAAATGTGTTCTGCAAAATAAAACTTTTCAGATGCCAGTGAATAGTCAAGTAGTGGAACAGGTTGCACAGGGAGGTTGTGCAGTTTCTGTCCATGGAGGTTTTTAAGACCAGACTGGATAAAGCTGCAAACAGCCTGATCTGACCTCAGAGATGGCCTTTCTTTCAGCAGGAGGTTGGATTGGAAACTCCTGAGGTTCCTTCCTCCCTGAATTATCCTGTGATCCTAGATGGATGGTGTGTGTGCCCATTCCAGTTTAATTCCATCTGGGATAGGTTGCATTCCATTAGTTGGAGAAATGATTCTTGATACGTGTGGTAGAACTACTTATATATGTTTTACTGTCTCTAATCTCATACCTGAAGAGAAATTTGCAAATGTTATCCTGCTACTTAAACTACTTTATGTAGCTTTTTTCATCCCTCCTTTTGTCATGGCCCTTCTTGTGACATAAATGTTGGGACATCTCAGTATCGGAGCTCTCCTCTTGGTCTCATCCTCTATTATTCTGTGCTTGAAGGTCAACTTGTGTAAACTAAGGATATCTACCTGCCTGACTGGCGTAATAATTAGTGTTTTCTGTGGGATAATAGTCTTGGAAAATCAATTAGCCTGTCCTCCATAGATGTTTAAATAAGATCATAGGATACTTTGATTTGGAAGAGACCTCAGGGGGTGTCTAGTCCAACCTCTGCTCAAAGCAAGGTCAGCCCTGAGGCCCCTTAGGGCTTTACCCAGTAAAGGTCTTGAAAACCCCTAAGGACCAGGTACTACACAACCTCTCTGGGCGCCCTCCTCCACTGCTTGTCCTAATGGTGAAAAGGCTTTTCCTTATATCCAGTTTAAAGGCCTCTATTGCTTCAACTTATGTTTTCCCTCCCAACTTATGGTGGGAGGTCTCTTGTCTTCCCACCATGCATTACTGTGAAGATCCTTGCTGCATCTTCTTGATGGCCACCTTGTAGATATTGTAGGCTGCTTTGTAGGTCTCCCCCAAACCATCTATCCTCCGGGAGGAACAAACACAGTTACTTCTGTCACTCCTCCTAAGATGGTTCTCCAGCCTTCTGACCATCTTGTGGCCCTCTGCCAAACTTCAGTTTATCTCTGTCCTTCCTTTATTGACAGCCCAAAACTGGACTGATGGGTAGAGGAGGATAATCATTTTACTTGATCTAAAGCCTATATTCCTCCTATTAATACAGCTCAGGATGATGTGGACCTTCTTTGCTGCCAGGGCATGCTTCTGAATCATCTTCAGCTTGCTATCCGCCGAGATCCTCAGGTCCTTTTTAGCAGAGCTGCTCCCCAGCCAGTCATTCTTGAGCCTGTGTTGTTACAAGACATGATTCCTTTCAGGGCCAGGACTTTGCATTTATCCTCGTTGAATTCCATGGAATTAAGAAAAAGCTCAAAAACTCAAACAAACCAAAGCACAACAAAAAAAAACCTACCATCAAACCAAAACCAAAACCCAAACCCCCACCTTGTAGAACTTCCTCTGGCAGAACATTTAGGCATGTGCTTGAGTACTTTGAATATTGCAATGCTTAGGTCCTTCTTGAAGTTGAGCACAGCGTTCTTCTACTCCTGTCCTACCCAACTTTTATGACTGAAAGTATCTTACAGTTTCAAGGATCACTTTATGTATCCTTTGACTTAAGCAAAGTACGTTACTTCAATGTGTGCCTATGTGATAGATTGTGGGGGGGAGATTGAATGAGGTCCTAATACTGCAGGACAAGAAGTGATTGTAAGTTGTCTAAATTCCACTCTGTTTTGTTCAAGTTTTCTGCTCCTGTGTTTCCTCCTTTTGTGGATCACACACCTGTATCAGTTACTGGAATAGATATTTGCAGTGAATGAGTTATGCTGGATTATTTTTGTTGATATGTGTTTACTGTGAATAGTATTTGCTTTTACTGCTGATTATTACTAGCTTTATAATACTGTATAATACTGTGCAGTACAGGGTGTTGACTAGTTAAATTCTTCATACTGAACCTCATGTTCTTTGTGGTTTGATTTCTGCCATTGTGATACAGGTCTCTGTGATGCCTTAAAAAACAGCATGTGTTGCTTGGGGCGAGTGGTAGCTGCTGAACATATGTTGCATTTGTGATGTTTAGAAATAAAAAATTTTATCTACGAAATATTAATTTTAACCATAGAAAGGTCTTTTTTCATGGTATCAGAACTTCAGAGCATCTGATATAGTTGGTTAGATATGGAGATTATGACAATTGCGTGGAAATATAGCTATGCTGGTAGTGTAACTTTTGATGGAAGAAATGCTGAAGTGCTACTTTGAAAGTAGACTATAATCTCATCTGGCCACAGATGTTTAATATTACTATTTGTCACTTCAATGGAGCATTTTTACCATTAAAATTTAAATTACTACTTTGAAACTTGGGTAGTATTAATATGTTAATTCTGTAAATGTTCCAAGGCCAGTATTAACATAGCAGGAATTTAAAACTGAAATAAGTCGAGCAAGCAAAACCCCCAAAACCCAACTTTAAATTGAATTTAAACAAAGCTTTCCTGCATGTTATGCTGGAATCTATTTTGATGCAAACTTGCTACCCATTCTTAAGTAGCTAAGTTACCACTTTGGCTGATAGCCCCCAGGTCCAGATGCTTGTTCTTGGATTTCCACCTAAAAAACATGGTTAAAAAGGTTTATTGTGTACTCTGGGAAGTAAGTAGGTCAGGACTGGTTTGTCCCATAAGTTCAGAGATCACAATCTGAAGATCCTCAAGAAAAATATCCTTCCAGAAGTCTCCTTTCATAATGGAAGCTGTTCAGCTGAAGATAGCCGCAGCAGTGTGCAGTGGGGAGAGACTGCCTGTGTTACGACAATATGAAGCCTTAACACTGAACGAACAAACTCTTGAAGGAGCTACTGAGTGGTGTTCTGTAAGATCTATAACGATCTGCTCTCTCAATTCTAGGAATGAAGCAGCCGCCTAGTCTAAGCAATGTACAAATACAGAAGTGTATTGTTTATCTTTAAGTACATTATTCCATAGAATCATAGAATCATTAAGGTTGGAAAAGACCTCTAAGGTCATCGAGTCCAACCATCAACCCAACACCCCCATGCCCACTAAACCATGTCCCTAAGCACCTCATCTACACGTCTTTTAAATACCTCCAGGGATGGTGATTCCACCACTTCCCTGGGCAGCCTGTTCCAAGGCCTGACCACTCTTTCAGTAAAGAATTTTTTCCTAACGTCCAGCCTAAACCTCCCTTGGCGCAACTTGAGGCCATTTCCTCTCGTCCTATCGCTGGTTACTTGGGAGAAGAGACCAACCCCCACCTCACTACAACCTCCCTTCAGGTAGTTGTAGAGCGCGATGAGGTCTCCCCTCAGCCTCCTCTTCTCCAGACTAAACAATCCCAGTTCCCTCAGCCGCTCCTCATAAGACTTGTGCTCCAGGCCCTTCACCAGCTTCGTTGCCCTTCTCTGGACACGCTCCAGCACCTCAATGTCCTTCTTGTAGTGAGGGGCCCAAAACTGAACACAGTACTCAAGGTGCGGCCTCACCAGCGCCGAGTACAGGGGCACGATCACCTCCCTGCTCCTGCTGGCCACACTATTCCTGATACAGGCCAGGATGCCGTTGGCCTTCTTGGCCACCTGGGCACACTGCCGGCTCATGTTCAGCCGGCTGTCAACCAGCACCCCCAGGTCCTTTTCCTCTGGGCAGCTTTCCAGCCACTCTTCCCCAAGCCTGTAGCGTTGCCTGGGGTTGTTGTGGCCGAAGTGCAGGACCCGGCACTTGGCCTTGTTGAACCTCATGCAGTTGGCCTCGGCCCATCGATCCAGCCTGTCCAGGTCCCTCTGCAGAGCCTTCCTGCCCTCCAGCAGATCAACACTCCCACCCAGCTTGATGTCGTCTGCAAACTTACTGAGGGAGCACTCGATCCCCTCATCCAGATCATTGATAAAGATATTGAACAATATTCCAGACCAGGGATGGATAGGAAGGGTGAGGAAGAAAGCAGTAACGTGAAGGATGCTTATGTGATGATTAAGCCTTCAGCTTTTCAGTCGTTTTTGTTATTCCTGTCTCCTCCCAACTCACATACCTAGTCTTGTAACTGGTGATCTGACCGACCTGCCCTCTGAAACATCCTCCCTCTTCTGTAAGCAGCTGGTGGCAACCCTTTGTGAAGTGAGGAGCAAGCGCTACAAAATGATGGGGCAGTGTTGGTTTAGTTGCTGATCTGTCGGAGCAGATTTGTTCTGATGGGAACAGAACAGCTTAAATGGGAAGTGAGCAAGTGACTCTGGCTACTTAAAATTTTGAGCACTTAATCAACTGAATCAATCCCCTACTTATCTTTCAAGCCCGCATCATGACTAAAAGTGAAGCCAGATTCTTATCTTACCTGCTGTTGCAACAAAATGATAATTCAAGATGCTTTATAAAATTTTAAAGAAGTAATGAAATACCAGTGTTTGAGTGGGGAAAAAAGCTGCCTTGCTGCTGTTTAGAAATAGAAATTTTTTCATAAAACATGAATAGTCTTGCACAGAACACTTAATCTAATTAGAGACTCAACCCCAAAATATTTGAGGGGGTAAGATCAACAATTATAAAATAGTAACTCAAACTTTTTTTTTCAAACTTGGGCATATATCTCAGCTCCATTGTTTGAAAAATTAATGGTGATTTCTAACTGAATTCCTTTTGACAAAAAGTCGCTAAAGTTGGTCTTTATGCTTGTATCACGTGATACCTTTTTCTAGATTATTTATGCTGTTATGAAGGGAACTGCAAAGGAAATGAGGAGCTTCCTATGTAATCAAGTGGTAAACTGCTGTTTCCTCTATCGGGAATAGCATTGGTGATTACTCACAGTCGCTGCATTTGCATTGTTGTCCTGGGCGTGGAATAAGACTCTGAAGCAGTAGGAGGAAAAGAGAAAATACAATGGCTGTGGCTGAAATACTGCCATTATAGAAAGAGAGTAGCTTTTTACTCCCATAGTTATGAGGTGCTTTCGAGTGCTTTTTTATTTTAATGACTATTTGGTGGCACAATTAAATGTTACTTTTAGCAGGTTTAATCGAGCATTTTTAAACACGTTTAACCCACCCTGTCTCTGCACTGACTTTCTTAATTATGACTGCTTCCTCAAATCTCATTTTCTTGTAATAATTTTGCTTACTTTTCTCTTCTGGCCTGTTTTGTTGAAATGATGCTACTGTGATCTCTGCAGGACATTAGAGACTCTCAGGACTGTAAAACTCTTATCAGTGTTTGTGTGTGGACAACATCTGAAACAACATCTGATCTAGTGTTTTGCAGAAGGTCTCTTGGCACCACTGAGTAATTCTTCCACCATTTGTGTCATTCCTACTTTAACTGAACCCTTGTCAGTATTGTCTTTTTATGCCTAGGACATGAAAAATATTTCAGAGGCTGGTGTTAGCAGCCCATGATTGTAGCTCTAATGTACTCTGTACTCAGTGGCTCCTGACGTTTTGGGGAAAATGTTATTTCCAGTAGAAAATAACATCATCTTGGTATTTGGTAACTTTAGTGATTATTTAGTTATTTTTAGTTGAAATAATAGAAAGCTGTATTTATTTTTATGCAATGCTAATCTTAGACATTAGATTCTGTGTCCTCTAGTGTTATAAACAAAAATATGACTTCTGTTCTCAGTTAAATGATTTACTAATAGAAATATAACCTGATTTTATTTTAATAGCCTTTCTTAGGCCTTTTATACAGGTTCAAATACTGTATTACTTTCATAACATTTTGTCTGTTGAGCCTTAGACAAGTGAAATAGATGTTTAGGTAGTGATGACGAAATATCTGAATTCCCATAGATAACCAAGATGCTGTTAAAGCTAGCCTCTAATATACTCCCAGTTGGTTGGGGTTCTGAATCTGCAGAGGTGTTCCTTGCTTCTGTAAATAGTTGTTCTTGGTTTTATTTTGAGTGCCAATAGCTACACAAGGGACAAGTATGAGGATGAAATTTCATATTTACAGTTTAAGCTAGTAAAATGGCTTTCTAGCAGCAAAAGAGTGCTCCCCTCACCCCTTCTTCAATTGAGCGTTTTTTTTGTTTTTTTTGTTTTTTTTAATCCCTCTTTTATGCTGGCGTTGGGTTTTACGTGACTCCATGGTGAAGTTCTTAAGAAAGCTGGGGGACTAGGATTAATTCTCCTTGGGCTTTTCTCTCTGAACTAGCTCATTAGAGTTCACCGAAATGCTTGTGTTGAAGCAATTGAAATGGCATGTAGCTGGAGGGGGGGGGTAGGTAGGGAGAGGGAAAGCCCTTTCAAATATAACTACTAGTTGCCATTGGATTAGCTTAATGTCATCCTCTCCCTCACTGCCACGTACAAACAGGACATGTGGAGTAATTTTTCTCCTGATGTAACCTTCCAGTAATCGGCAATTAGGGACTTTTGGGGAATTTATTTCTAGGTCTATGAGAATAGTACATTCCATGGTACGTTCTAGTAATAATGTGGAGGATACATAAAAGAAGAAAGCATTCGGGTATAGAGATTTTCTTGTTAAATGAACCCGTATACAGAGCACGACCTTTCAGCCAGTGCACTTGCTTCCAGTCTGGCAAAACAGACAGTATTGTAGTTGGGAGCCAGTGTGGAACCCCCTGGGCGAAAAGGTAACTGGTAGGTAACTGGAAGGTAAAATGCTTCTTCATGCAAGGGTGCCAGCTCAAGTACAAAGCATTAAAGCGTATTGTTATGTTGATAGTTACACGGTATCTTCTGTTTCAAGTCTAAAAGTAAACAGAGTAGTGAGGGAATAAAATCAGAACCAAAGCAATATTTTGGTTGTGCAAGTACCTTAGTAAGAAATGTGTTTATATGTTTAGAACTATTTTGAACCAGCTTTTGTGTTAGAATGGAGGAATTTGTTTGTAGCATGAGAACAGTCAAAACAAAGCTTCACAAAACAGCCAGTGCAAAATCACTATCAGTCTGAAGATACTGTAGATGGTGTTACTGCAGAGAAAGCCCTTTTTTAACTTGTCAGCAGTTGTTTTTAAATGCAACTAACTGAAGCTGAATGTCATTCACCAAGCACAGTGCTTGGTGAAATTGTTGCCAAAGATTATACAACAGGATTAAGTGGGATTTACAGAGAGAAGGCTATCAACAGATAAATTTTACCAAAGTATTACAACTACTGTAAAGATTTCTTTCCAAGCTATCTGTGCTCTTGGTAGTCCTGTCAACCAACATTAAGATAACTAATGGCATTAATAAGCTGCTTCATAGGTTTTAAGAAATGACCTGATTCCTTTAAATAAAAAATAAACAGGTCATTCAAAATGATAATTCCGGGGTGTGTGTGTGTGTGTTGAGTGACAGAGTTTTAAAAAAACGCACTTTTTTTGGACTCTCTCTCCTGTTTGGAAGTTGTAACATGGACCCAGTATTTCTTTTAAATGTTCAAAAAGGTTACAGTTAATGCTTCTAATCATGTCTAAATCTGTGTGGCATTTTAATGTGTAAATTCAGCTACCTATTTTGGTTTTATCTGTAGTAAATAAATATCCTTTTTCTAGATGTATGGTAGAAATAACTGGAAGGATATCTTAGCTTTTTGTGTGTGCGTGCTCGAAGCTGCATATAAGCACTGTGGTTGTGCATCTTTGGCTATGACACAGCTGATCTCACTAAATTTCATTCAACAGTGCAGATTTTGGGTTTGGGTTTTTTTGCAGAACTAATATTGTAGATGTTGAGGATTATATAGCCTGAAGTATGGTTGTTTTGGTCTTAAAAAGGAAAGGGCAAGGTAAGTATTTCAGGTAGAGAGAAAAAATAGCAATAGGCCAAAAAAGAGGTCTTTCCCCCTATTTCCGTAGTATTTGTTATAACAAAGTTGCGGTTTAGGCTACACTTTGAAATGGTATTATTCCTTCAAACCTGCTTGACTAACCTGATTTACTTGGAAAATAACTTTTTGAAGTCCAATCAAATGTTGCATTTGAATCAATCTGGAATGTATGAATTTAGTGATTGTAGACCGAATTCCAAGACAGTGCGACAATAATTGTACAACTGGAACGAATTTAAATGTTGCACATTAGTGTCTCTTGAGGTAGTAAAACGGGTAATAAGGTTAATGAAGCTGGCAACAGTCTGGTGCAATTCCTGTGCTATCACATTGCTTTCTGGCAAGATCTTGACCTGCTATAAAACCTTTAGCAATGTCAGTTTTGCAGTGAGCTCTTAACAGTGCCGTAAACAAGAGAAGACAGACTGAGAGCGTTTTTTTGCATTTGGGACTGTTTTCTTCCCAATTTTATGCGCACAATAATCCCTTGTAGGCCTGCCTATTTTGCATTTTGCCACATAGCATCCTTTTACATTTTGTTTGGCTGTATAATTCTTCATATCCATAGCTACCCTAAGGTCTCCCAGAAAAGACTTAAATACTTTGCTCCTTTTAAATTGTTTTTAAGTTTGGTCTGCCCCATCTCAGAGGATAGAGCAGGACATTTGGGTCCAGTCAAGAATAGATTTTGTGTTAGGGTAAGAGTCTAAGTGCATTTTGGAGTTGTGGGGGGTTTTGAGTTTTCTTTTTTGTTGTTTGGTTTTAGGGTGCTTTTTGTAAAGTCTTCAGTTTTTTTCAGGTAGATTCCCTGCTGCAGTTTGTCTACTTCAGGAGAATCAGGTGCTTGTTTCCTGTTAGGCTTGTTAGCATTCCTACTTTAAACTCCTGACTAATTAGCCTGGTTGCCAGAGCACTTGCATGCAGAATATCACATAGCACCTGTGTTTTTCTAGTTCAGTCAGTGTAGCTGGGTGTCTTAACCCTGTATAGTGCAGATTCCAGCTCATCCCACAGGAGTGAGAAACTAATATAACACAATCAAGTTTATCATTGCAGAGTAGAAGTTGGGTCATTCTTTCCTGACTATGTCAGCAGAACAATAAATATGATATGACCCCTGTTTGCATTATGTAAAATGACCCTATTTTTATGGTTTCTTTTGATACCGTGTTGCTTCATACTAAAGTCTTAATACTAAAATAGTAAAACTGCAGTGCTGGTTACAAGAAATTAATCCAGACAGCTGTTTGTTTAAAGAATTGTTGCTGTCATGTTTTTCTGTCATGCAATGAGAGTTTTTCCTATATTTCCAGTATACAGGTTATACTGAGAGCAGATAAAAATGAATACTTTGTTGGGTGAATGTCAGGTAGTTGAAGTGAGGGTAGTTTCTGAGATGCTCTGTGTATTGGTTGGTGTCGGCCTATCGGTGGGTACCAGCTTGTCAAATTTGGTTTTTAATTGATCTGTTGGTTGTTAGATTGAACCTTCAGCCCACATCAGGAACATGAAATTGCTGCCGTAAGTGGTCAGATAGAGACAAGATGTTTCCACTCGTAGTGTGTGTACTTCTGGACACTAGAGAATCCACATAGGAAGGAAATGTTAGGAATAATTTGATTTGTGCCACCTCTAATAATACTGTAATCAGCTTTGGGAAGGACAGCCACAGGAAACTAGGCTTCATGAGTTTGATTGCTGGTGGAAATGCTTGTTTCAATAATGAAGCTTTCTGTCTTAAGTAGATCAGCATTTCTGTTAGAGATATCTATTGCTTCTTGAGTGAAAATTATCTTTTCAGTTTTTAGTAGTTTCACTCATTAATTTGAAAACTAGTTGTACTGTCATTTTTTTATGGATTTAAGATTATTCCTAATAAGTTCCTCTACCGAAGTTTTATTATAGAGGAAACAATTTGATCTTTTTAAATTGTAGAGAAATTATCGTGTAGCTCCAGTATCCAACAACTCTTGCAGTATGCCTGTTATGGAAATGCCCTCAAGACTACAGTATTCTAAACTTTAGTTTGTGACTTTAAAAAAGTTGTTTATTTTTCTGAATTTCATGTGTTTGTGGAATGAGTATTTAAAATATTTGAGACATTTGCCGCTCCTGTAGCAGGCCACAGTTTCCACTTAGCTCATCAGGATTGTCAGTCTCTGCTAGGATACAATTCCACCCTATCAGTGTCAGCATCATCATGAGAACTTTTCTGGTGATGATGCCACAGTATAGGTGAGCTAGAACTACTTTTCCCTTGAAAAATGTCCATTCAAATCTTCACTTTTTACATGCAACATTGAAAATATACCTTTGAAAACCTGCTTGCCTCTAGATTTAAAATCCCACTTTGAAAGTGGGATTGTCACTGTGCTGTTATACTCTTAACTGTTCCTTCAGAAATATATAAACACATGCATGAGAAAACAGAAGTATAATTAAGTGTTGCCTGGGTGCTGTCAAGTCAGCCAGCCGCGCTGCTGCTGCTGATGATACCACGCTGCTGAGCAGGTGTGAAAGTGAGAGCAGACAGATTAGGTTGGATAGATGAGATGCTGGCTGCTACGTTTCTGCTCCCTTCTTTGGTCTGGTGCTTGTCTGACCTGTGCAAAGACTTCAGGCATGCCCAGCCAGCATAGCCTGAAACAAAAAAAAGAAGTACCTGCTGGCTTAAAATGCTGTAAAGTCTCTGTGGAGGGTCTGGTGTGTGCTAATGCTAGTGCAAAAGTGGGAATAAAGTGTCTAGCTTGGCAGAGGTTGCTGTTTCATGGTTCCTTCAAGTTAATACAAAGTGCCAGCAGAAGGACAGTTTCATCCCACTGCTAGCTCTCACAGCTTCCACCATATAGAGTGGAGTGGCGGGGCGGGGGGGGGATGACGACCTAGAGAGTTAGTTAACCTGATTCACGTTGCTGTACAGCTGCAGCATGCTGGTGCCTGGCATAAGGGAGGAGGTGGGAATAAGTGTCTCAGTATGAGGAAGGGCTTTCTGCAGCAGCTAGAGTTTCTGTTGCTTTAAAGTGACTGTGTGCCTACGCTTTTAATGTTAAAGTGAGTAAGGACAGTCTTTTTTGTGGCCTGATTGATGCCTGAAGTTGCTTAAATACAGAGGTTGCAGCTCTGCAGGTTGTTGGTGAATAGCAATGCCAAAATAAAATCAGACTTCAGTGCCTGAACTTTCATGCTCCCCCTTACAATTTTCCTGTTGTGTTTTGGTTTGAGGTGCATGTAATAATGTGTTCCTCTTCCTCCAAATCAGACTATTTAAAAGGAACAGTCTTTAACACAATAAATAATACGAAGAATTCAAATTAAATAAATTTTCTTCAAAGCTATATCTGAAAGAAGCTATAATGGATTGTCTGTACTTCTAATTTTTCTTCCCTAAGTTTTCTGGAGTTGTTTATAAGCATTTGGTTCTTAGTTTTGCAACAGTGTCAGGCTGTAGGTAATAGTAGAAAGGTAAGCAATGTATTCCTGAAGGCCATCACTATTTGTTACTTTGAATATATCATGACTAATTCAAAGTAGGCTTTGTTTTGGTTTTGACTGGCTTTTTACCTCATTTCAAATATGATTGTACTCTGTCTGTGTCTCTGTTTTGTTGTTAGAGACTTTGAGGATACTTTGATAGACCAAATACCAATTTTTTTTTTTTTTTTTTTTGGTCATGTCACCTCCTTCAAACAATTTTTTTTTTATTTTTTTTTTTTTACTTTTTTGGGGCATGTTTTCGAAGTTTTCTATTGACAGTGACTACCAGATCCTCAGCATTGTGGTACTGGGAGAGTCATGGAATGGCTGTTGCATCAGCATCAATACAATTTACAAAGGGAGGTCTGATTTTAATCCACGGGTATGATTTAATCTCCCGTAGCTTTATTTGTTGCATTTTGAATTTAAGCAGTCTAGTTTAATGAATGATTAAATAGTTACAGAACTGTTGGTAGTGCTCATTGTTGAAAATATTTTTGCTTTTCAGTTAACTGTTGTAGATTTTATTTTGTAAGAACAATCTACATTTTCTCTGGTTAATTGTGAAAGGTTAAATGATGCTGTCCACCGCAGCTTAACAAAAAATATCCTGTAGGTGGCAGACAGCTGCTGTGTGTTGCAAGTGCTCTTAAGATTTTTCCCAATCATTTACTCTAGTTTTGAAAATTGGAGTTAGAAGGTTAAGCCTGTAAAGCTTTTGGGGAGCACCCTTGGCAGATTTTTGTTTATTTTTAATGGTAGCTGCTTCTGGAGTCATAAATCTTGCTTGAAGACACTTCATGTTGCTTGTACAACAATGTCTTTTGTAGAAGGTTATGAAGACTTAAGTGTTTCCAGCATGAAGCATGGCTGATGGCTTGCATACTGAATCTAGTGGGTTTGGAAAAATGCAAATCTGAAATCAAATTTTTTGGTTGTTTTGAAGTAGGTAGGAAATACTCTGGTTCATCTACCTCATGTAGATGGGTCTGTTCTGAAGTTTAATTTTTTGAACTGTGACGTGTAACTCACCAGGAAAATATTCAAGATTACAGTAATGTTTGTTTCATCCCGAGAGGAGTTATATTAATCAGTCTTGCTATGTGGACAGATAGGTAATGGGAAGTAGGGAGAATGCATGTAAGGTATACAGTAGAATATTTCCATCAGTGATAATTCAAGGTTCACATGGGCATTTAAGCATTCAAGCTGCATTTATGAAAATGAATCCTTTTTTAGGATATGTGTTAGTTATACTTATAGACATGAATTTTGGCCTTAGTTCAAGATTTTTTGTGTAGCATTTGTCATATACTGCAGTGGGTTTTTCATTGACTTCATTGCATTACATTTTGATCTTGAGGCTTTGTTTCATATTGTAGTGGGGCTGGTTCCTAAGATGTAGTTTTCTTCAGGAGAATAAGGAGGGGATTTCATTTAGTTATGCTCCTTGTGTTGTGGGTTATTGATAATTCTCTCTGATAGAAAGCTCTGCTGTTGGTCCTGCTTCTGTGAACATGACAGTGTGCGTAAATTGTTGTGGCAGAATGCATCATTCTGTAGTGGAAAGTCTTTGTTGATCCAGGTGTCAAAGGTTTGGAAGAGGAAATAAAACTGATGAAAATTATTTTTATAGGAGTTGTTTTTTCACCTGTATTGTTCTTCCTCTCTTTTGGAACCATTTAGGGTATTCTATCATTAATCTTGAAGCTGCACTTTTTGAAGGTATCTGAAAAGCAAGAGCATTGCTTTTCTCCACTACACAGAAAACAGTTTATAACAGTTAACAGGATTTTTATTTTAAAGACTATTTGGAATTTCTTTTCAATAGTTGGCTGTAGAGTCTGTGTATGAAAATATTGTCTATCCTTCAGTTTCAAGTTGAGAATTCACTGCTGGTAACATATGCTAGAAACTTGACCCTCATGTAATTTCAATGCTTACTCCCTTAGTGATTGAATATGCTTGGGTTTTAAAATCTTGTAGGAATTCTTTTTTTAATATTTGTACATTCATTAGAATTGCACGGATTTGTTGCATACTTACAGCTTTTGGAGAGGCAAAGGAAGCAATTCCATTTTACTCTGTAGACTGACAATGGGTCAGGTACAAAGGCATTACGTGAATTTTTCAGAATATCCTGCAGTGATAATACTGTTGTTATGCTGACCTGTTATATCAATGTTGTGACCTGAATTTGTTTGAAAGCGACTTGTATTTGCTTTAATTCTAATTGTTGCACTGTGGTTTGGTTTTATTGTGATTTATATTCTATTAGCAAAACTCCTGAGCAACAAGTACATGTACCTGAATAATAATCACAAATTAGTTAGGAGTTAGCCTTCTGTAGGTTTTTGCCCGTAGAATTTGAATGGAGCAGGAAGAAAGATGTGACATTCTTCATGCTGGTTTTTGGTATTTTCTAGATGCAGTCATGCAGAATGCTGCTTGCAAGGCAAACAGTGTTATCGATGTAGCTAAAAGAGATCAAAGATAGGCCCATGGAGGGGTTACAGATGAGGATTTCTGAAAGGAAACTTCTATATTCTCTGCTGCTCAAGAGATTAATAGTTTACGGAATGGATAGTGTAATATGCTTAAGTATTGAAGTATGTATTGCTTTGTGATTGATATTGGTGGGATAGTGGTTTAAAAGCCTATTAGTATTCTTTACTTGGCTTGTGGGAATAGTGATCCTGATCTTCTCATTCATTGCTGTATCCTACATACTGGGTTAATACTCCCTCATTACCTCCTCTGACACTTTAAAGGAGGGGTTTCCTTTCTCATATGTGAGCATGGCTATGGATTACTGCTCCTGGATATTACTGCTTTGTTTGCAGAAGCCTCTCTGACTCTTCAGGAAGTCCAGGTTTCCCTGCTACAATCCCACTCTGTCACATTGCAGTCTTTTTGCATACCTCACTTACAGCACATTCTTTTTATCTCTTTCTACTTGTTTTTCATATTCCTTCTTGACTATGTTCTCTTTGTGTAAAAAGAATGGGATGGTTGGAAGAAAAAAGAGCTGTTTTTCTGTTGGCGTTTTCAAATAACCGATACCTCGGTCTTCCATAACTGTTAACACCTTTTGTATGTGTATGTAACCAGTCTCCGTAATCGGAGACCAAGGCTTGAGACACTCTTCTCTGCCTCTCTTTCTTATTTGCACTTCTGTATAACATAACTTCAAATGAGTGATTATCTTTATTATTACTGATTACTGCTTTAAAGCAGAAATACCTACCTGATAGTAAGTAACTGGGAGCTAGATTTAAAGATCAAACAAACCATTTTGAGAAACAGGAATCACTTTGCTGAAGCTTCATGGAAAACTTTGATGACCGACTTGAAAACTTGTGTGTCACATTTTCGGTTTTAAATGTGACTTAAGTGATCAGTTAGACTCTGTTATGTATTAAAGTTTGTTTGCTTCCTGTTTTTGTAATGCCCTTTTTCAGTTGATGATGGTCTGAGGTCATTGAGGAGGATGTCAGAGGAGGGTGATAGCACTGAGAATGCAGATGTTTTCTAAGAATGTTTCATCAAAGCTTTTCACGAGATTTTGTAGAATTTTGAAGTCTAAGTAGTTGAAGCACTTTTATAATTTCTCTTTTGTGCCTAATGAAGAAGTGATACAACTTACTTTTCATTGTAAAACCAAGAAACAATGGTTAACTGGCAAATTTTTATTATGTAAGTTGGAACCTTCTTTTGAGTAGGATATACTTTTGGAAACTACTGTAAGTTCTGATAGTGATGATAAAGTATAATTAGGCTTTGTTTTTAAAGAAAACGTTCTTTATGATTTGAAAGGCTTAAAAAGAGCTGACTTTTGCTAGTTGCTTTAAGAAATATATTTTGCAGTCTAGATGATCGGAATTTTAATTTTGCAAAAATTGACTGTAATTGTGTAGCTTGCATTCCTTCCTAAGGAGCCATGTACTTGCACAGCAGATACATAAAATATCTAAAATGTGATTACATGAGAAAGCTAAAATTGCTTATGGTATATATAAACTCCCGAGAGGAACTTAAAAGAGCTTTCATACACTTATGTAATTAGTCACTTTTGAAATCCAGAAAACGTTTTGACTTCTTTTTGGTAATTTATAAATGGCAGTACTTATCTTTAGAGAAAGACGGTTTTAAGAGTCTTGTAAATATTTTGGGGAGATTTCTCCACTTAGAAGTATATGTTAGGCAGTAACAGATATTTGCATATCTATTTGTTTTAGAGCAAGTGATTTTTATTCTTTAGCCTCTTCTCTTGACACAAGTCCATGGTATAAACTGCCGTGAACTTACCTGGCAGACTTGACAAAGAAATTCAAAAGTGAGTGAGTTTGAGGGTGAAATGTACCTCTCAAAAATGAACGCTTTAATGCAGGGTTAGAGTGGAGAGTGGAAATTTAAGTGTGATGCCTACTTTGTTGTCTTGATGTGGGTGGTGGCATTGGTCTGTGTGTGTGTTTTGTTATTGATCTGCTAAGGACAAGGCCAGAAAGTTAGTGAAATGTGTCTTGAACTGAAGATACATACGTATGTGTGTATATACACACACACATATATACATATAGATCTTTCTCACACACATATATGATATATAATAACGATGAAGACTGGGGGGCTTATTGGTTTGGCTTGGTTTGTTTTTTTCCTTTTTGTTGTCTCTTTCTTTCCTAATTTTTTGAAATGTGAAACCAATGACTTCCATATCACTGAACACTTTTATTTAAATACTGTAATACTCTGGCAATGCCCAGAGGAACAGTTTGGAACTCATTGCAAAAGAAACATTAAACTAACTAGAGCTTTACACTGGGAAGCAGTAGAGCGTTGTGATGCAGTTGTGCAGTCTATCTTTTTTTTAATGGAAAATGTTGGAAAATTAATGTGGGGGTGGCCATGGACCATGGGGACACAGCATGAGAAGCCGCCATAGAAGAGGATGTGGGGAAATGGACAGCCAGCAGTTGATGCATTCAGTTGTTTTCATGTCCAGATTGTCAAAGCAATGAAACAAGACTCAAGTGATAATTCTTCAAAGGAACACATTACTTTCTTTTCTAAAAGGAAATCAAAACTTGCTTTATACTAACGTCATATCTTGAGTATTCACAATGCAGTTTTGTCACCTCTCTGCTTTGTTAGTGTCTGGAAGTAGAAATAAGTTTTAGCAATAAAACTTTAAATAATAATAATAATAAAACTCCTGGTAGTTTGGAGAGCTTCCTGAACTGTTTTCTAGATGTTCTCTGAACGGATCTGTGTTGCACTCCTTTGCTCTTGAATCTCTGCCAGTACTGCTATGTTGTGGTAGAGAATTAATAAAATCTATAGGATTAAAAGCATGGCTAATGGACAGTGGAATGTGTTCTCAGTAAAATAATCTCCTCTCCTTAAACAAAAAAAATCAACTGGAACCTTATCTGTGTATAGGATCTAGCATAATACTAAACTCGTGAGAAAAGAGATTTGCAGTGTGCACATTATCTCTTAATTCTTGCTTCAGCAGTACCTTGACATGGTGGTGGGGAAAACCTTGTGTAAAGGGAAATAAATGTTATAAATGAGATATGATTATGCTTCATGACACTTCTGCAGAAAGCTCATGTGCCGTTGTCTTTTGCAACCACCAAATAAGTGGATCAAAACCTTAAGTTGGTTATGAAGATAGCTGTGGCTGTTTTGTGAAGCATCATGGTTAAGGAGTATTTATAGAAGAGGCAACCATTTAAATCTGTCCAAAAGAGTGTGTGAGATGTGGCTCACAATGTTACCTGCAAGACGGCTTTCTGTACTAGAGATCATAATATGCTTAGATTCATTTTTCTTGCAGGAACTGAAAAATTTTCCAACTCGATTGGAAATACAGCATAGCTACAGTAGGGAAGCTTGTTAAAGCTAAAAGAGGCAACTAGTAGCAAAGTACTTACCACCTGCCGAGAATTAAAGATGCCATGCTGGAGATACGGACAAAAAGCATGCCAGCTATCATGGGAAGTGTGAAAGGAAGCTGGCATGGCTGAACATCAGGCAAAGATAGTCATTAGAAAGCTGAAGTAGTATCCAAATGAGGAAAATTGTAAGGATATGAAAGCATAAGATAGAACAAAAGAACTTAAGGAATAAATTTTGACAAGTCTCTAGTAATAACTGTCTTTCAACATATTAGTAGTAGCAAATCTACCATAAGCCATAGGGCCATGGGATGATCACTTTATAAAAGAAACTTTCAGAAGATAAGGTGATAGCAGAAAACCTTTGCTTTGCATCTGTGTTTGTGTTAAAAATCTTGGAAAGGTTGCCCTGCCAAGAACCTTTTATGGGTAACTCATCAGAGGAACTCTCTCTCAAATCAGCGTTTGAGTTTAGAGAACAAATGGACAACATGAAAGGAAGTTGCTAGAACCAGACAGTGTTCATCCGATAACTCAATAGCAAGTGAGGGATGAAGCAATTTTACTAACTGGTACATAATGACTCCTTTAGCTAGACACCGTTAGGTCATTGGATATAAATGCAGTATTAAAAGGACGTTTACTCAGGATGTTGTCTGTGCTGATTAGAAACTACAGTAATGTACAGAGTTTGTGGACATGTGGTAATTATAATAGGTGGTGGAAAGGTCAACAGAGCTTTGTGAAAAGAAATTGTGCCTTAAACCTTTTGGAGCTCACTGAAGGAGTTAGCAAGAATACATGTGAGGAAGTTCCAATTTGCTATGGTAGGTAGGATTTCTAGAAGTCATTCAGTAGCCTTCTGCATGAGAGGGGTAAGTCCTTGTATAGATAGTTAATAATTAGAGACAGGTAATTAGAGACAAGAAATGAAGTGGATAGGATGTTTTTCAGGTGAGTAGTAGCTGTTAAAAAAATATTCAGGATAGAAGAACTGAGACCCACTTCTGAGTAATTGCAGTTAAGTGCAGAGTGAATGAAGAGGTGGCAGTTAAGCTGAAGCGAGGCATGTGGAACCTGTAACTCCTTGCAGGAAGGAACACTAGTTTGGGATTACAATAGAGAGTTCTGTGGGAACACCAATTTGGGCTCAGAAAGATTAATTCTATAAATTGTTAGGATAACAACAGAGAATAAAACAAAACCAGCCATTGTCTAGATCCATGGTGCATTTGCATTTAACTGCTGTATTGGCGCAGGCTTGGGAGCGCCCTGGGAAGAACAGTGCTTACCTCTGTGTATATCTGGGTGGCTGACATGTTTGTCTTAGTGTAGGTAATAACACTTTTTTGGTGTGTGGTGGTGGGGTTTTTTTGTTGTTTTTTTTTTTTGTGGGTTTTTTTGTGGGTTTTTTTTTTTTTTCCCCCCCAGAGTTCTTCTGAATGGTAGAGTAGCTTCGATAAATATCTCAGGTTCTTTGCTCTTCAAAGAAATGTTGTGATGTGTTTCGTGTGATCAGTTGTAGTTCTGGAAAGGGCTGTGCTTCACATGAGATCTACCACTACACTCAACATTTGAGGATATACCTATTTCAAAGCCTCTAGAAAAAGTAAAGACAGGAGCAAAGATTATTAAACTGTAGAGTAAACTTTGCAATGTCAACTAGGGCACTTGGATCTCCTTGATTTTCCCCTGCGTGCAGGGCCCCATGAGTGCTGGGATTTATGCAAGGGGCAAGAGTCGGCCATGTGGAGACTGCTGGGGAACTAAAATTTGAATCTGGAGTCGGTGCTCAGATCAGTGATGGAGTTGCATGAGCAGCCAGTGTCCTGCAGTTTGGTAGGCTGGAGTGGAGGACAGAACTGTGACGGCTAAAGAAATTATTTGAGGATGTGAATTTACAATAGTTTGACAGATCGATGTTGCAGCGGTGGTGTAGCAACCTGGTTAACAGTTGCAGTCCCTTTCTTCCCTCCCTTTCGCCTTATGTTGGTACTGGAGCTTTTCTTCCCTCCCAGAGTGTTTAGGGAGCTGTACCAAAGACTAACCTTTCTGAAAATATAAAATAAAAAAAGCAAAGCAAATTATTTAGCTTCCCGAACAGGCTGTTTCTGGGATAAACAGATGCCAACATAAGAGAGAGGAGCACGTGAAGGGGGAGAAAGAGGAGAGGAAGGATGATGCTTAGGACCGCTATGACAGAAAACTGTTCTCTTTAAGACATGTTGCTGTTCCTTGAGCATGTTTAGCCTGCAGTCTGTTACAGACATAGGATACAAACTGGGTAACAAACTCTGGGTAACAAAATATATTGAGACCAGTCTCAAGACGTGTTTCTGGGTTTAAAAAAAAAAAGAAAAGTTTTTATTAATTCTCCTTCAGGTAAACCTGGCAGTAGCTGTAAACTTGAATACTTAAAGATTCAAGTTTTAAATATTTCCAGTAATATAGAGTACTTAATTTCTTTTTACAGAATATCCTTGGTTTTCCCCATTTATTGTGTCCTAGTTAGTAAATTCTACTGTCCTCAACATTTTGAAAACTGGTGCTATATTTGAATGTCTTGTATTTTCATAATATATTTGTAACTAATAAACAGTAAAACCTGAACCTTATAACTATTAGCCAGCACTCAGATTTGTATTTTTATTTCTTTACAGGATCTGGAGTTTCATGGAGTAATGAGATTCTACTTTCAAGACAAAGCAGCTGGAAATTTCGCGACAAAATGCATCCGTGTCTCTAGTACTGCCACAACTCAAGATGTGATAGAAACTCTTGCAGAGAAGTTTCGACCAGACATGCGAATGTTGTCATCCCCTAAATACTCGCTTTATGAGGTGCATGTCAGTGGAGGTTAGTATTTATTCACAGTCTTTCCTGCATCCGCACCACCTTTCTATCCACTCCAGCAAAAATATCTTTAGGTTTGCCCCCAGCTTCTGAACCACATGAGACTTGGTTTTTTTTTTTCCTAAGTACATTGCTACTGATTGTTACGTGGGGAAATGGTATTTCAAAATGTAAGTACACATATCAGGCCTGCACTTTATGTAAGTTTTGATTATGATCTATTAAATGCTGTACTTGACTCCCTGTTAATTTGTTGACATTTGTGAGAGAGTTGCTATTTTTAGAACTAGTAGGTAAAGACTAAATTTATAATGGGAGAATAGGGATGTTAAATTGGAGCATTTAAGAGTATATCCTTAGTTCTTTGACGTGGTGGGCCTTTGATAGGTAGCCTTATAATGCATGTTCCTTTGCTGCTAAATTGGGGGGAGTTCAACATAGTATTGTTAGAAGCCACTGTATTTCCTAAGCAGATCCTGTAATGTTATCTGTGAAGAACTTAAATATCTAAATAGCCTTTTGATGCTGCTAGCATTTGTGTCTCCCCACCCCATTAGAAAGCTTCAGGTTGGAAGGTGGTAGTGTGTGTGGTGGTGGTGGAGACAGGAATAGGATAAACTAGTTTTTTGTCGTGCTTTTTCTTTTTTTGTACTTCAGAAGCTTATACAAGGGGTTTAACTACCTTAAATTCTGCTTTTGAAAGACTGAAAATAATTTAATTTGAGATCGAGAATGGAAATTTATTGGGATATGTGTCACTTTTCATGGTCTGTGAATGATGACTTGATGTGAATTATATGGGACTAGGGAAAAGTGCATGTGTTATCACTAATCTAAGCAATGAATAGGATGGTTTTTTTCTGCTTTAGGTTTCTTTAAAAATCTGTTAGCACTGTACCTGTAGTCAAAATGAAATGGTTTCCTTTACAGAGCAAGTTCCTCACGTTTAAAACGTGGCTTATAAGAGAGGTGCCTCATTCAATAGGAGCGCTTCTCATTAAATAAAATGTAACTGCAAAGACATCATTGTCTTGCTGTGCATATATACTGTCTCCTACTTCTAGAAGGGACATCAAATGGCAAAACTTGTTTAATTTTTCTAACCACTCTCTCAATTTTTTTTTTCATATTCTTAAAATAAATATAATAAATTAAATACACTGCATGAAATTTTGTCTAGCATATATATGCATAATGGATTTTTTTTTTTTTTTAAATTTCATAATCTGGTTTATGTTTGTGCAGTCTTTCCAGAATGGTAGTTCTTGGGCTACAATCAGACTGGTTAAATGTAAAATAAGGAAAATGAGTATTTGGAAGTCTCATGAAGTTATAAAGTTTGAAACATTGTAACTGTAGATGTAATTTCTCCTCCTGAGAGGTAATCTTGTGTTCCCAGACTTCAGTTCTGACAAAGGAGGTATGCAAGACTACTTTATGTGGACCTTTAGCTTATGTAGATAGAGGGAGTACGCTTAGGCTGGTTCCTGGAAAGGGGACATATATTTCTACTTCCCCAGGCTTTCTGTCCATAGACTTAACAGGAAAACATTGACTGATGTGTACTGTTCGGCAAACTTTTCATTTTTTTTAAGAGCGTAACTTGTTTCTAAGTGTCTTTGCTCTTGAGGTGCCAAGTAACTGCTACTGCTTTTCATTTTTTTGAAGAAGAAAGAAGATTAGATGTAGATGAGAAGCCTCTTGTTGTACAATTAAACTGGAACAAAGATGATCGAGAGGGAAGATTTGTTCTCAAGAATGAAAATGATACGCTTCCTCCAAAGGTAAGTCTTTAAGGAGTATGTTAGTGGTAACAGCAGTTTTGAAATGTGTGGGACTTATATAGCAAAACATAATTTCTACTTCTCTAATTGCTGAAAACAACTGCTGCTGATAACCTTTGATATCTGGAGCAAGTTTTTTTTTCAATACTTAAAATGCATCTTCACAACACAGCATTTTTATGGTCTTTCAGATGGCTTGTGATGCTTTTATCCATGTAGCTGTCTAGTACTGGAGCGTGTAATGCCCAGAGAACTTAGAGCTTGCTTTGCTCAAGTATGATGAATTAAAAATTTCCTCAAATAGTATATGATGCCAAACACCTAGTAGGTAATCCTACTTCTTGAAGAGTCTTTAAAAGGGGATGCCAGAGGGAATTAAATAACTACAGATTGTTACCTCCCTAGGTAACGTTCTGTTCCTTAACAAAACTGATGGGAGACTGTTTCCTTTTTGGGGAGGGTTGTTTGTTTTTTTTTTTTTTCCTTCCAAATGCAAAATGGGGGACATGCGAACATCAGCCATACAAAAGCTTTTTTTTATATTGGTCATTTAAACATTCAATTAGATCAGACTTTGGCTCCTGAAGTCATATAATTATATATATTATATCTAACTTGGATGCTTATAGCTATGGAAAACATGCTGTTCAGTGTGGGCTATTTTCAGACAAGTTTTTCGTCTTGGGCTGAGCACTAAATTTCTTTTGCTCTTGGAATTAGAGCTTGTTAATTTTAAAGATGCTTTGGGTACATGAGCTATTCTTACACTATGCTTTTGACTACAGGATACACCCATGTTAGCGGTGGGGAGGGAAAATTAATGATGTCTTGCACTACGTCTACCAGACTTGCTGTTCCTCTTCATTGAATTAAGTAATCTTCAATCTTTCTTCTCTGTGTTCTTCACTTCCTGATAGAAGCAAAAAAATCTGCATCTTCTTTCTCTCATCTTCTATTGTTTTCTCTACAGAAGGCAAATGAGCCTAGGATTACAGGTGTCTTGTGTATGCAAGGAGCAGGAAGTGGAGAAAAGGATGCTGAAAGGACAACTCAGAAAAATACACCATAGGGGAAATGTCCTTTATAACGTTTTTCCTTATGCAGTTTATTCTTATCTGATGTTCCAACACAGTTTTCTTGAAAACAGATTAAGTGCAGTGTTGTTTTGTGAAGTACTTTTACTGGGAGGCAGAAATTTGCTTTGCAGCCTTCAGTTAATCTTTGAGGCCAAGTAGGTAGTAGGCATTATTCAGGTAAAATTCTGCTGTTTCTTAGCTTTCTTGAGTACAAGGTGCTTAATCATACCTGCTTTGGAATATGAAATTATTTTTGCCTTCTGTGTTATTCTGGAGAGTCTTAGTCCCATCCATGTGTAATGGAGTATTGTTGCCTGGAGTATTGTTTTTGCGTTAGTGATACTGTGTATTAATCA
Source organism: Pelecanoides urinatrix (assembly GCA_013400755.1). Taxonomy (NCBI): domain Eukaryota; kingdom Metazoa; phylum Chordata; class Aves; order Procellariiformes; family Procellariidae; genus Pelecanoides; species Pelecanoides urinatrix. Next base: position 461,965 of record VZTQ01013932.1, read on the forward strand.
GATTTATCTAGAAAGTTAAAAGCAATACTAACTTGTCATTGGACTAAAAATGATGGAAGTTGTTTGAAACTCATTTATTTCAGAAGGCTCAGAGTAATGGCCCTGAAAAACAAGAAAAAGAGGGAGTAATTCAGAATTTCAAACGAACTCTCTCAAAAAAAGAAAAAAAAGAAAAAAAGAGGCGTGAAAAAGAGGCGTTGCGACAAGCATCAGATAAAGATGATAGACTTCTTCATGGGGATGATATGTAAGTGTTTTAAACTTTGATCAGTTCGTATAATCTACATCTTTCTTGAAAGGATTTCCCCTCTCTACCAAATAAGTTGTTGTTTCTTTCAAAAGTAAATAGTTGACATGGGTGCAATATCATCATAAAACAAAATACGTGATGGCAGTTTCTATATGTACGTTTTGCCTCAACGTTTGTTTTTAAACCATGAAATAAGCTTTTTCCCAGCTCTTTGCCCTTGTACAAAAATTGACACATGCTTGGTGACATGGACTTTCCCCACTATGTTTATTTTTGAGCATTTACTCTAGGGTGGGTTTACTCCTCTCCCTATGTTCGATTGTTCTGTCTTTTGTCAGAAAAATCAGTGGTTGCATTTGATTTACCACCTGACTATCAGTTTGTTTTTCTCTGAGATGTGTTTTGGTAACCAGTCTTCCAGGTTCTTCAACTCTTGCTCTCAAATCTGCTGTGCCTTATTCATTGGGACAGGGCAGAACATACATTAATGTGTACAGAAACTGGAACACAGGGGTCAGGCATGAATAACTGTACGTAGAACTAGAAACCTGAGAAAGGTCTACATTAATTTAAATTTTGTCTCTGTACCAGATTCTGTAGGTTTCATATGTAATACACCAGAAAAAAAAAAATATTGTGGATTTTTAACATACCCAGAAAGAAAATGAATGATGAAAACTTACTAATTGATAACAGATTCTCAGAGACGAAAGAAATTATTTGACTGGTTGACATATAGAGGATCTAGGTGCTTAGCTTGATTTTTTTTTTATTTTTTTTTTTCTTTTTTTGAGTTCCTTATTGTTGTTCATATGTGTAGTACTGCTCTGCAAGATATGTTTGCAGTGTTCTTCAGATGTCAGCCTGATCTTTCCAGTATTCTGTGTTGTTACTTAGCTTGATCTTAATTTTTTTAAAATTAAAATAGAGTTGTATTTAAATGCATTAGCAAAAGAAAAAGTATGTGCTGCAAGCACATGCTAACTCTGCTTCCACATGATTTGCAATATTGTAAATCAGAATAAAGTTAGGGTATAATGTAAAGTTTCTTTAAGGCCTTCCCCCCTCCCCTCCCCCAAGAGGGTAGAAGGCTTCTTTTTTTCTTTGAAAACTAGCAACCATCAATACTTGCTAGTTTTCTTTGAAATTGGTTGTTGTCTGTTTCAGGTGAGCATGGGTACCTTAACAGTGTTAATGCTAGCAAAAGCAAAGTTCATGTAGAAACTGTCTTTCATTACCTTAATTAATCTCCTATGTGTGTGGATTCTACTTGCCTTTTATCTTTTGAAGTGATGAGGAGATACGTATTTTAAGCTATTAATGACAATTTTTTCTTTTATTTAAACTAACTTGGCAGTGAGAATTCTCGCCTTGCAGCTGAGGTTTACAAAGATATGCCTGAGACCAGCTTCACTCGCACGATATCCAATCCCGAGGTGGTTATGAAACGGCGGCGACAGCAAAAACTAGAGAAGAGAATGCAAGAATTTCGCAGTTCTGATGGCAGACCAGACTCAGGTACTTACATTTCTTCTGGTTAAGTTGTAAAGAGTAAACAGTAAACTGTTTACTGAGAGAGTATTTTTAAGACCAGCGACTTGTGTAAATTTGACTGAACTTCTGCTTTCTCCAACATTTTTTGTACTTCATGGTGTAACTGAATGAAGGATTTGTAGAGGTAAGAGTCCACAGGAGTGTGTTCTGTGACGAGCATGAGTCAAAGCTTTCAGTGATGGACAAATTGATGGGAGAGAATATGCTCATTGATCTTGCTAACAGTGCTAAAGTGGGAAAGAAAGAAGGACAGAATTAGACTCACTAAACTGACAAACTGGGAAGTCTTCCGAAATAAATGTCATTCATTTTACTAAGAACAAGCTGAATGACCTGAATGTAAAAATGCAATTGGTAGCACAAATACAGGATGGCAACAAGTGATTGTTCAGGTCTGCACAAAGGGTTCCAGAAGATCTTGTGAATATCAATGATCAAGTATTTCACATTCTTGAGGGTGGGGATACAACAACAGCGGTTGTATAAGCATCAGCATTAAATGAATGAGTGAAGCAATGTTAGTACTGATAAAACATCAAATGATGCATTCTGTCCATGGAAAATTAGTGAAGAAGGAGTTAAAGGTGCAGAAAACATCACCTGAGGGAAATCTTAAATGAGCTTTTTAAAGAGAGGCTAGATTCTTGAAGGTCAGCACAAGCTTGCTGTCAAGATGGGAAAGGTCAGTTCTTCATCCAGTTGTTATCACTGTTTCTTTTTAACTTCAGGTAGTATTAAGAATGGTGAAGCACTGAGGAAAAGACTTGCTTAGAGAAATTAGGAAGGCTTCACTGAAGGTTTTTTACCAATGGTGGAGACAAATTTATTTCAAGGATGTTATGTAACTTTTCTTGTATTAGTGGATTGATTAAATGATTCATGAAGGGGTTCATTCTTATATTCTATTAGAAATATAATAAATGGCTGCATGTCTGTCTTTTCTCTGATAGCATTGTTAATTAAATTTTGTTTCCAAGGTGGGACACTGAGAATTTATGCAGACAGTTTAAAACCAAATATACCATACAAGACAATCCTGCTCTCCACTACGGATACTGCAGACTTTGCAGTTATTGAAGCACTGGAAAAATACGGTCTGGAGAAGGAAAATCCCAAGGATTATTGTATCGCTCGTGTAAGTGAAGTTACTAAGTCACAATCTTCTCATGCTTCATATTTGATTTTTTTCCTTGCAATAGCTTTAAAACTAAATGGAAAGACGCTGGTAGTTCTGCGACTAAGTTTTGTTTGGTTTTTTCTTTTTTTTTTTTCTTTTTTTTTCTTTTTTTTTTTCTTTTTTTTTTTTTTGGTNCTCTTTTTCTTTTTTTGATCTAACAGCCTCAGGAATTCAGAAGTGATTTGTCAGGTTTTGTGTTTTTAAAACCTAAATCTTCCAATCTTATTAAATTATTACTCGCTATATAGATAAACATTAATGATGAAACTAACATATTTCTGTATTTGGCATTGTGGTTTTATAACACTAAGTGTGCTTATGGCTTGCAGAATGTATAAACTAATAGTTAATCCTGCGGATACCTAAATTTGTGCTGTTTGTGCAGAAAACTATTCCCCTGAACTAAGAGCGTCTGCTCAGAGGCAAAAGTGCTGAGTCCAAAATCCATTATAAAAGGTATACGTTACATGCTCTTGCCTTATGCCTTTCAGTGGTAGCTTACCCTCATTACACATCAGAAAAAAGTAAACATTTAAGTGAAACGCTTATTTTCAGAATTTAGTTATTTTAGGAGTTCTAAATGAATTGTATAGAATTGCTGTTTCTTAGAGGTATGGTTTTATCAAAAAGTCCCACAGGCAGTACTGATTAAAGGTTACAAACTTTTGTCCATATCGTCCTGTGAAGGAGAATAGTGAGACTTGAAAACATTTGGTCCTTGTTTGAGCCCAGTCTTTGGTTACATTTCTGGCTATTACTTGTCTAATAAACTTGGATTTATTGCTCCTTAAAATGGTGAAAGAAAGGGAAAAATGTTTGTCTCATCATACTGTGCTCTCTTCCCCTGCTCCTTCTCCAGTGCTTAAAGTGCCACTGGAAAACAGTAAGAAAGCTTGTATTATTTGCTATTCCCCGCACTTTTTAGCTGCTCTAAAGGACGTGGATATATCTTTGGTCTTAAAGTTGTTTTTCATTATATCTTTGAGTAACCTTAGTTACTTTTGCTGCGCCTACAGCCTCTGGTGGTATAATTAACTGGGAATTGATGTGTTGCTCTAATGCTGTTCTAATTAGTAATAAGGAAACTGTACGGTGGTAGTGCTTTTGTAGTTTCGTAACAGTGAACTAATCTTAGTTTTTATTATTTCAACAGTTTTTTCTTCATTCTAGACATATTTTTAATGAGGTTCTGGACATGTTATCCTTGTCTTCATTAACCTGTAATAGGGGTCCCAACTGTGAACATTAATTTTACTTAACTTCAGTAAAATTTTACATAGGTTTTTATCATAGAAGGGAATAATTTTGTTAGTAATAGGGGTTTTTTTATGACACAGCATATTAAAAATTGATTCTCAGTTTGGGCTGTAAAGTATTTTCTATGTGTAGTTTTAATTACTACAATTATCTTCATATTGTGGGTTCTATAAATGAAATAAATGATTTTCAGTCATTGATCTTATTAAATAGGCTGCTGACTTAACATGCTCGTTTTTCTGCTGGTTTGAGAGAATTGTGGGCTACAGAAGAGAAATGGTAACTGAATTTGGAAGGTAGTTTTGCATCAGTCTGTTTAGTTCGTTAGTTAGAGGGTATTATGATGTTTTACGAAATATTTATATTTTAGGGAATTTATTGAACTGATTGCACACTTATCAGGGAAACTATTGCAAGTCACTGTTGTGGTAGTGGTGGTGGTGTTTTCTCTTGCCTCCCCTTGTTCTCTGATCTTGTGGGGATGTTTAATGTAGGAAATAGTCTGAGGAATGTTGCTTTGATCTTGGGAAAGATTAACAAAGTCTTTGCTGTGAAGCAAATTGATTTAAATTAGTTTTCTGGAAAGCACTTCTGGAAAATATTTTGTCTTTTCTGAGCAACGCGTCTTCTTGATATAGTAAGTTTCTATACTGATGGAAGTTGTATGTTTATATTTACATTTGAAATACGGGAGTGGTCTTTATTGGCTAATAGCAGATCTTTTTTATACCTTTAAGTGTAGAAGAACTTACTGTTTTGCTCAGCATAATTCATTGTAGTTGGCCAAAATCTACTTGGCCTTTTTCAGTGCCTCTGCTGATACAGTACTTGGGTTTTAAATATGATGATCCTTGCTTTTTTTAAAAAAAAAGTTGATTATTTTTAACCTAACTTTAAAATCTCCTTTTGGCCAAATATTTTATGAAGTTGCTTTCCTTGCTGGAAACATTAAAATATCCTAGCTTTAGCTTGATGTGTCTTTCATCACTGTTTTCTTTTTTGGAAACTCATGAATACAGTGCTAAATAGGTGTCATGGCCATTGGTACTCCTTTACACTGAAGTCTCACAGCTGTTCTTTTACGCCTCATGGGCTTTTACCCCTGTTCTTCTGACACTTTACAGTGTTCTGTGGAAGAGAAATCTATCTTGCACATTCCTATTCTTCACTTTTTGTTGGGTTTAAAACAGTGTACAGTGGAACATATAACTTCAGTTTCTTGTTGGTTGGGATTTTTAAATGTTTTGTTCTGTCTGGGTGGCAGGTGAAGTGTCTTCAAAGATGCCTTAAGCAGTTGACATTTACTTAACTATTAAGGTCGATTTTAAGTTATATGACAAGATCTTTATAAGGCTACATAAGTACCTGTAATAAAGTTCACTCCCTTCTAAAGTTTCAGTTAAAAGATGAGCACTGTAAGAATTTTTCTTAACACTTACCATTAACAACTTTCATTGTAAATGGCTGTTTCCTATTGCTTGCTTACATACATTGGTTTGCGGAATATCGGGCTGTACCTTTATACCCACTTCTAAAGTGCTTTTCTGTGTAATCAAGAAAATACAACTTTGTTCCAATATGCGTTTTGTTTGTTTCAGTTTGCTTGGTTTGAGTTTCCCTGAATAATACAGAGTTCACTGCACATCTCTCAAGATGTCAAATTAATTAGACAGTCTTCCAAGCTACCTCTGCATATTCACTTAGGGCATAAGACTTAAGGCATGCGGCAAACCAGTTAACTCTTAAAAGTAGAAACTTGGTTAGACTTTTGTTTTAGCATGCTCTTGTTTCTTACTCGAGGATAAGGCATAAATAACTTTCTGTAATGTCAAGCAAAAACATGCGGTTCATGGTGATAACCTGTGGTTCATGTTTGGGGTTTTTTTGTTTTTGGTTTTTTTTTTTTTAGAAATAGACATTACAGACATAAAACATAAAATATTTTTAGCAAGTTCCATTGTTGAGGGTTTGGTTTTGTTTTTGTTTTTTTGTCAGGGGCATGTGCAGAACATGTGTTCCCAACTTGTAAGGAAAATTGAGGATTAATGCATTTGACTAAGCAGATATATTAAAACATAGATACGTGTTTGGGGTTTTTTTAATTTAAAAAACCATTAAAATTACCAAAGAGCTTACTGAAGACCTATTATAGCATTGGTTTTTTTGTGTGAAACTTTTGCTAAGGATAGATCAGATAACTTGATCTGTAGCTATTGCTTACCACAGGGGGCTTAAGTATTTGAGTATTATCTTCTCTTACTTGTTTATCCCAGCAAATGCCTTGGAAGTTAAGTCTTAAGTTGCCATAGACTTCATTTAAATTTTTTAGCTTGTATTTTCTGCATGTTTCACTACATTTTAAATGAATAAATACAGATTGGAATGACTTTATGATAATTGGTATATGCTCATTAATGCAATTATGAGGAAGCAGAGTATATTCTTCNAATTGTGGGCTACAGAAGAGAAATGGTAACTGAATTTGGAAGGTAGTTTTGCATCAGTCTGTTTAGTTCGTTAGTTAGAGGGTATTATGATGTTTTACGAAATATTTATATTTTAGGGAATTTATTGAACTGATTGCACACTTATCAGGGAAACTATTGCAAGTCACTGTTGTGGTAGTGGTGGTGGTGTTTTCTCTTGCCTCCCCTTGTTCTCTGATCTTGTGGGGATGTTTAATGTAGGAAATAGTCTGAGGAATGTTGCTTTGATCTTGGGAAAGATTAACAAAGTCTTTGCTGTGAAGCAAATTGATTTAAATTAGTTTTCTGGAAAGCACTTCTGGAAAATATTTTGTCTTTTCTGAGCAACGCGTCTTCTTGATATAGTAAGTTTCTATACTGATGGAAGTTGTATGTTTATATTTACATTTGAAATACGGGAGTGGTCTTTATTGGCTAATAGCAGATCTTTTTTATACCTTTAAGTGTAGAAGAACTTACTGTTTTGCTCAGCATAATTCATTGTAGTTGGCCAAAATCTACTTGGCCTTTTTCAGTGCCTCTGCTGATACAGTACTTGGGTTTTAAATATGATGATCCTTGCTTTTTTTAAAAAAAAAGTTGATTATTTTTAACCTAACTTTAAAATCTCCTTTTGGCCAAATATTTTATGAAGTTGCTTTCCTTGCTGGAAACATTAAAATATCCTAGCTTTAGCTTGATGTGTCTTTCATCACTGTTTTCTTTTTTGGAAACTCATGAATACAGTGCTAAATAGGTGTCATGGCCATTGGTACTCCTTTACACTGAAGTCTCACAGCTGTTCTTTTACGCCTCATGGGCTTTTACCCCTGTTCTTCTGACACTTTACAGTGTTCTGTGGAAGAGAAATCTATCTTGCACATTCCTATTCTTCACTTTTTGTTGGGTTTAAAACAGTGTACAGTGGAACATATAACTTCAGTTTCTTGTTGGTTGGGATTTTTAAATGTTTTGTTCTGTCTGGGTGGCAGGTGAAGTGTCTTCAAAGATGCCTTAAGCAGTTGACATTTACTTAACTATTAAGGTCGATTTTAAGTTATATGANTTTTAGAAATAGACATTACAGACATAAAACATAAAATATTTTTAGCAAGTTCCATTGTTGAGGGTTTGGTTTTGTTTTTGTTTTTTTGTCAGGGGCATGTGCAGAACATGTGTTCCCAACTTGTAAGGAAAATTGAGGATTAATGCATTTGACTAAGCAGATATATTAAAACATAGATACGTGTTTGGGGTTTTTTTAATTTAAAAAACCATTAAAATTACCAAAGAGCTTACTGAAGACCTATTATAGCATTGGTTTTTTTGTGTGAAACTTTTGCTAAGGATAGATCAGATAACTTGATCTGTAGCTATTGCTTACCACAGGGGGCTTAAGTATTTGAGTATTATCTTCTCTTACTTGTTTATCCCAGCAAATGCCTTGGAAGTTAAGTCTTAAGTTGCCATAGACTTCATTTAAATTTTTTAGCTTGTATTTTCTGCATGTTTCACTACATTTTAAATGAATAAATACAGATTGGAATGACTTTATGATAATTGGTATATGCTCATTAATGCAATTATGAGGAAGCAGAGTATATTCTTCCTGATTATCTGTTATGAATTTGTTTCAGTTTGTAGGTTGTCAGCTGACAACCTGCTTCCAAGACTTATGATCTTTAAGCTGGTTTTACCCATCTCCATTTCCTAGGCTGTTGCAGAAATCAGGGAAATGTCTGTGCCTGATCTCAGCAAACTGTATGGATTCAAATTCATGAAAGGATATTTGCTGCATCTTCTGTTTTGAAAGCAAATCTCTACCCATGAGCCAAAACCCAATCATAATATAAACTTGTTCCCATGTTTTCCTGTTATTCTAAAATGCAGGCATTTCAGCTTTGTGGGTGACACTGAGGCAGCGTTTGCCTAAAACATAGAGATGTTTTCTAAAATGGTTTCATCATGATTAGAAGTCTCCTGGCCTGCATAAGCTCAGATATGGTGTTTTGTGTCTTTCTGGAGGTTAGGTCACACACTTTTTTTAAGTGGGGTACGTCTGAGTTATCGGCTGGTGTTTCCTGAGAGATGGGAGGAATGGTAACTGGCTGGGAGGATGAGGGGATTAGTGCTTTTGTGACCCCTCTTCTCTAACTTGTCTAGTTTACCATTGCTGCCGTTACACCCAACGCCAAGTACAGACGCTCATTCAAGTTCCAAGGCAGAAGTAATATCAGGGTCAAGTAGTATTTATATCTCATCTGTCCTCTAACTTCACTGCATTTGGTTTTTTTTTTTGTTTGCTCCCCAGTCCAGTATTGGCCAGCCTCTGGTATGCATGCTATAGCATGTAGTTCTTGTGTTGTAACTAGTTACCTTCTGTCTTGAGGGCTTTGGAATTTAAAAATTGTTGCTTGTTGAATAAGGCTTGAAACACAGTGTTACTTTAATTAGGTAATCAAAATTATCCCGTAGGTATAATTGATTTTTAAATCTGAGATGTGACATAGAAAAGAGTGGTTTGGCAAGATAAGATTTGAGTGTAGATGTGTTTCTGTTTCCCTTCGGTTTATACATTTTAATGTTTTCCTCATTTTATAGTATCTTGTCTATTTGAAAATCTAATTAAAGATAATTTAATTAGTCCTATGTTTAGCCAGGTTTTGCATAGAAAATGTTCTAGGGAAAGGCCAATGAGTTGATTACATACTTTTGATCTTAAATGTACTTGTTTCCTGCTTGGAAGAAGATGAAAGGACGTTCAAGGTGGATCTGTGAGAACTTATTTAACAGTGAAATGGGTGTGGAGAGGAGGCAACAAATAAGAGTGGAAAGCTTCTTGAGGGCTGCACCATAGTAGGGTGCAGTACCCAATAGCTGCATTACTTCAGAAGGTGTTACCTGGGTCATAGTTCAGAGATGGGAATAATTTTGAGTAGTTTGTTTAAAATAGAGCTGTCTGTGAATTTAAATAACATTGTTAAAATCACAAATGAGGGAGTAAAATGTATTTTATTTTATCTTCTTATTTAGCTTTGAAAGATCTATCTTTAACTGAGAAGGTACTCATGCACTGTAATACTGCCTGTCATTGGTTTTTATGCTTGATCGCTGTGGGGAGCAGTAATGCAAATGTGCATGAAATCACAGGCTCTGTCTCTTTTAGAGTCAGAACTCATGAATCAAGGTTTCCCCTTTCTTCTACCTTGTAAGGATATAGCTGTAAAAGGTATGAACAGTCTGTGGTTCTGTTCCCAAAATTTACTTAGTTTTGGTTCTTCCTTAAAGCTAGACAGCATGAAACAATTGTGTGAAATGCTCCAGTCGTGCCCTTAGTCTCTGTATAGACCAGGTAAAGGTTGGGTAAGACAAGGATGCAGGAGGTATCACAACATTCTCTTTGACAGCTTGTCTTGCCATTTCTAAAGATACGTGCATGTTGCGTTAGCAGAATGGCATTAGCAAAATGAAAGGCTGATTCCAGTGCGTGCGATAATAAAGGAAACTTCAGGTTTATGTTTTAACTATCACCTCCACAGATAATATTTTTTTTTTTTTTTCCTTTTTCCCCTTGGCTGTTGAGAAATTGGAATAATCTTATTTACTGGAAGATGGTCTTGTCTACCTTAAGTGTAACGTGCTTTCCTTTACTGTTTAAGGATAGCTGGTGTGTGGGGAAGTGTGATTTAATTGTAACAAGAGGCGAGAGAGAGAGAGAGAGAGAGAAAGTCTTGGAAAGCAAAGTGCATTTCAAGTTACTGAATTCTTTTGCTTTTTCTCTTGTTAGAAACAAACAAAAAAACAAAAATCAGAAGATATACCCCTGAATCCTCTGTTCTAATTGTCCACTAACAGCTCTGAAAACTGTAAATGGTTCTTTTCTAGGTCATGCTGCCTCCTGGTGCTCAGCACTCTGATGATAAAGGTGCTAAAGAAACTATTCTTGATGATGATGAGTGTCCACTGCAGATATTCAGGGAGTGGCCTAGTGATAAAGGTATGTCTAAAAAGCTTTAAGAGATTTTTGTGCCTTGGGAGTTGTAAGTCATGGTGTGGACCCCCTGTAAAGTAAGAAATTGGAACATATATTTTAAAGTGTTTTGTTTCCAGGCACTTTTAATACTAGGTGCTTTTAGAGGTATTTACTGTTTCATTCAGCACTGTTTATAGTAATACATCTTTAGACAGTAGAAGGGTTTTACATTTTATCCTAAAGTTTCTAAATTATCCACTGTGGAGAAGTATGCTATTAATTTTTTAAATAGTTTTAACTTTAAAATAGCTATATAAAGAAGTTTCAGGAACTTAGTAAACTGAAAGTAATCCTGTGGAACACTTACAAATTAGTAGATGTTGGATGTGTGCTTGTTCACTGATAGTGAGACTTAAAGGATGTATAATATTGTGTTTTAGGAATACTAGTCTTTCAGTTGAAAAGGCGGCCTCCTGATTATGTCCCAAAGAAGTCCAAGAAAATAACTGATGGAAAGCCATTAAAGGGGAAGGAAAGAGTTGACGGGTCTGGCTACGGCTCTTGCCTTCCTCCTGAGAAACTACCATACCTGGTAGAATTAAGCCCAGGTAAGAATTCTGGTTATCTAATAATCTAAATTACATTATTACATAGTCATTTAGATTTTCCAAAAATAAGACTTTCATTGGAAGCACAAGAAAGTCTGTTGGCAGTGTAAGTGAATGCCACATCAGTTGTTTTTCTGTTGTCAGATTCTGAATTGGAGCTGTCTAGAAGAAGAGCTGCATATTGCTATAATATCAAAATTTTAGTAGCAAATGTTTGGAGTACAAAAAGGGGAGAAATGATTGACTAAGACTTTGTCTCTATTAGGATGGTTTCAAGTATGAAGTTTTAAGTGTTTCAAAAACAAAAAAATCATTCGATCTTCAACTTCCTTTGGATTTTGCAGTTTAAAACTTGATAATAAGTAAGAGTTTAACATGTCATCTTGTGATTTTGGGGGGGAACCAGAAAAGCACTGCTTAAATCTAGTTTGTTTTACATTCAGAAGTATACTGTAGTATACTAGTAAGATATATTTGACAGTGCCATAAATGAAGAATACATTTTTAGAAGGACAAGAACATGAATTTTTAAATCAAACTTGCTCACTAAACATTTTTAAGCGTATATGGAACCTTCAAATCACTAGCAACACTGCGTTTTATTTTGGCATCATTACAATTCTCTGGGCTGCATTGTAATTTACAATTCATTTTATGATCTAGGAACAGCCAGGGGAGCTTGATTGTTTACAGCACAACAACTGATAAAACACATGGAACTTCTACTCTTAATTTCTCTAGTTTAAAGATTTGGATATGGACTTTCATTTTTGGTGATTTAGTTATTTGCAGCTCTTTTTCCTATTAAGTGTAACTTGGGTACACTCAGGTATCCAAACAAGTGATATGCAGTTTGAAGTCTGGTTGTTTTACCTTTCGGGAAGCAAGTCTGGAAATTGGTGCTGAAAACTTTGACCAGAACTGCAAACAAAAGGTTAAATTCGTAGTCAAATAGTGTGGTGTTTAATTAAAAAAAAACAAAGCCAGATGAAATTAGCAGTACACAGAATATATTAAGTGAATTTTATATTGTGCTCTCTATATGTTGAGGTTTGAATTGCATATTAATGTTTTGGGTTCTTTTAATAATACTTTTGATTTCTTTTCTTGTGCTCTAAACTCTTACTGTTTGTGGAGCCTAGTTGCTTNGCTGTTGAGAAATTGGAATAATCTTATTTACTGGAAGATGGTCTTGTCTACCTTAAGTGTAACTTGCTTTCCTTTACTTTTTAAATATATCTGGTGTTTTGGGAAGTGTGATTTAATTGTAACAAGAGGCGAGAGAGAGAGAGAAAGTCTTGGAAAGCAAAGTGCATTTCAAGTTACTGAATTCTTTTGCTTTTTCTCTTGTTAGAAACAAACAAAAAAACAAAAATCAGAAGATATACCCCTGAATCCTCTGTTCTAATTGTCCACTAACAGCTCTGAAAACTGTAAATGGTTCTTTTCTAGGTCATGCTGCCTCCTGGTGCTCAGCACTCTGATGATAAAGGTGCTAAAGAAACTATTCTTGATGATGATGAGTGTCCACTGCAGATATTCAGGGAGTGGCCTAGTGATAAAGGTATGTCTAAAAAGCTTTAAGAGATTTTTGTGCCTTGGGAGTTGTAAGTCATGGTGTGGACCCCCTGTAAAGTAAGAAATTGGAACATATATTTTAAAGTGTTTTGTTTCCAGGCACTTTTAATACTAGGTGCTTTTAGAGGTATTTACTGTTTCATTCAGCACTGTTTATAGTAATACATCTTTAGACAGTAGAAGGGTTTTACATTTTATCCTAAAGTTTCTAAATTATCCACTGTGGAGAAGTATGCTATTAATTTTTTAAATAGTTTTAACTTTAAAATAGCTATATAAAGAAGTTTCAGGAACTTAGTAAACTGAAAGTAATCCTGTGGAACACTTACAAATTAGTAGATGTTGGATGTGTGCTTGTTCACTGATAGTGAGACTTAAAGGATGTATAATATTGTGTTTCAGGAATACTAGTCTTTCAGTTGAAAAGGCGGCCTCCTGATTATGTCCCAAAGAAGTCCAAGAAAATAACTGATGGAAAGC
>VZTQ01013932.1:475593-491975 GCA_013400755.1 Pelecanoides urinatrix
ACAAGTGATATGCAGTTTGAAGTCTGGTTGTTTTACCTTTCGGGAAGCAAGTCTGGAAATTGGTGCTGAAAACTTTGAACAGAACTGCAAACAAAAGGTTAAATTCGTAGTCAAATAGTGTGGTGTTTAATTAAAAAAAAACAAAGCCAGATGAAATTAGCAGTACACAGAATATATTAAGTGAATTTTATATTGTGCTCTCTATATGTTGAGGTTTGAATTGCATATTAATGTTTTGGGTTCTTTTAATAATACTTTTGATTTCTTTTCTTGTGCTCTAAACTCTTACTGTTTGTGGAGCTTAGTTGCTTTAGTATTAAAACGTTTTGCTTGGGCAGTGGAGCAAGACAACCATTAACTGAGAGAGGAAAAACAATCTGAAATGCCACAGGTGGCAACGCTGTGTACTAAGCTTTTGCACATTGCCTGTGGGGGCTGACCTATTGTTCATGTTTTTCTTCTAACAGCTTGTTGTCGCTTTTCTAAACAATAAGGATTGTTTCATTCAGTAGCTTTGTAGTACTCATGTCTTTATATTCCATGCAGTTTCTAAAGTTGAAAGAGTTTAATGCACTTCATCCTTATAAATTGAGTAAGTGTTGTCTGGCTACAGTTTCACCCTTTCCTGTCTTGTCTTTTCCTGCTTTCTTCCGCATGTTCTGCATGGTATCTGTCCTGCTGGTGCTGCCTTCACCTGGGTCCTCTGCATGTGTTTCTAACCCCAGGGAGAAGGAATCACTTTGCCTACTACAACTATCACGCTTACGAAGGTAACGCTATATTTAATACTGTTCTCTCATTAGTCACTAAAAACATCGCTGGCTGTAAATCTTTTGTTTCTTTTTGACAAATGGAAAGCTATCTTGCTTATCTTACTTTTTTCCAAGGGACTGCTTCTGTGAAGCAGTTATCTGTCTTGTCAGCTGCCATTTAATTAATCTGTCTGTAACCAAACATCAAATAGATCGTGAATGTGCTACCACCGAAAGAGTTCAACCTTCCAGCTAAGGTTAACAACTACGTTTCATAGGGTGGTTTACAAGCAGTGTTGTGGCAGAAAAAAAAACATTCTTTGATCCATCCACTTGCAGAATTTGTAGTTAAAAAGTGAATTGGGTAAATGGCATGGAACTTAATTGTGCTTTTCAATGTTTGACTGCATTGATGCAGTGGATGAAATCCGTGATTTTTATGTGAAATAGTGTTTGGACCGCTAGTAAAGTGACCTCACTTTCTGCTGTGTGGTGTTCTCTAGCATCCTTGGTATTTCTGCTGCCTGGTTTGTGGTGGTGTCTAACATTAACAGTGTATGCCAAAGAGATTTAGCCACATTAGACAGTAGAGTCTTGTTCCGTTTTATCTGTAGCATTTAAAATTGATAACCTAACCTGCAAATCATTATGGATCCTTGATTCTCCTTAGAGTTTAGAGTAATGTGCAGATATGTCCTGGTTTGGCCAAATAAATAAGAATACAAAGCCACTTTCTTCTTCATCGTGAAATGTCTACCGAAATACCTTTTCCTCTTCTTAGTTCTTTAGCATCTGTTTCCTCATTTTATTTTCTAGACTGCTATAAAAGTACTGTATGTCTGTTGGTGTTGCTCACCCTTTCATGGCTATGGAGTACAATACTGGGGTTTAGAGAACTCTGTTAAAACTTTGGCCTCCAGTGCTCAAATATTTGATGAATTCAGACTTCCATTTCATTAACATCATTATTCCAGAGAGAAGAAAAGTTCCGTAAGTGTGCTGAATTAATAAGCATAGACGAGCTCTGCAGGAACACCTGACCATTGAGTAGAAAGCTTGAAATTTGGTTGCATCTCAGTGGGAAGAAAAAAAAAAATTACGATTTCTTAAATCTTTATCTCAGAGGGTGAAAAAGAGGTCTTAGTACTCAGTCCAGTCTGTCTCTTTGGAACAATGCATGTCAGGATACTTGTATTTATTATAGAAATAACTCCTGTACAAGTGTCCTTTTGTCAAAACATTGGCTGTTTATATTCTTGCAGAAGAACGTAGCAGACTTCAGTTTCATGCCCTGTGCAATTGCACAAATTCAGTAAGTTTGCTACTGTGGAAGTATGTCCCGTTTTTCCTCTTCTCCACAGCAGCTGACGTTGCTGATTGTATGACTGTTTTATAGACTGAAGATCAGATTCTGCACAGTACAGTAGAGGATGCACTTCAGTAGCTTGTGGTTCTAAATGTGGCAGTCAGCAATTGTCTCTGTCTTCCAAATCATGTAAATGAACCAATAAACTGAGATGAATCTGATAATAATAGAAATAGACTGAAGCGAGATACGGCAGCACTTTGAATAGCTGATACTCTCTATGTTATCTGTGAATATGGTTGGTGATGAGTTCAGGGATGTTATTAACTTCAGTTGTTCAATAATAATTTTTAAAGGCTGAGAAAAATGACAAAAAGCCATTTTTTAGGATGTGAGCCTCTGAGATTTATCCTGCAAGCCTGAAATAAAAATTATAAAGCATTTTAAAAAAAAAAAAGGCAACACCTTAAGGCTTTTCTCCCTGCCTCTTAACAAAAAAGCAACCCTGAGCTGTAGAATTGACAGCAATGGGAGATGCTGAGAACATGAAGGTATAACAACTCGGAAAGAATAATTACAGGAGGTTGGAGAAGTTTGAAAGCCTTGGCCAGGGTGGTTTACCCAGCCAACCTTCTTTCTGAGAGCAGAACTGCCGTATGGTATGTGGTAACACTTTTGCACATTTGTTTGAAGGAGCTTTGTGGTCTGTCACATTCCTCACTGAATCTTCCTTTACCAAAAATGTTTACTGTTGGCTCTTTCTGCTGGAAGTGCACATCTTGTCTGAAATTTAATAGCAGAATTACCTCCTGAATTCTACATGATATTTCAAATCTGCCTAACCAATCTCTTAAAATTCTTATTATCTAAATTCTTAGCACTCAGGAACTTGTGTAGGAAATCTGCTGCTTTTCAAATGTGGATTTAACTAATTTTTAAGTCAACAGGTGCAGTCCCTCGTGTGGAGGTTTTTGTTCAACTTTGGGCTTACTTGTTTTCTATGATCTGATCTTCATCATTTGTGTTAGTCTGGTTTTAAGTCAATACTATTTCCCAGTATTGTTTCAAGCACTGGATTAGCGAAATAAATTGAAATTATCATCTCCAAGGTGGTGTAGGGTTCACCTTTTAGTGGTGAAGTAATGCATTTAAAATATATATCCATGAAGGGAGGCTTCTCTTTTTCTGTTGATCAAAAATGTACATTTGTATTATGAATCAGTTTATGTGCTTACAGTGACTGTTCAATTCTGTTCACTACACAGTTTTTTTTATAACGCTGCTGTTTGAAGTGTGAATGTTGATTTGTAACTGCATAAACCCAGTCATGAAATCTATTTGTATTGCATCCTTAGCATGGAAAGTGATAGAAAGACACAGTTTTCACAGGTTTTACGTAAACAATTTCACTAGTGACTATAGGTGAATAGTAATATACGGTGCATCTTTTTACTCTACACTGCATGTTTTACAGTGGTTTTTACTGTACATTTACATGCTTCAGTGTTTTTGAAATCCCCTGTTTTCTGAACTACTGTTTCCTGCCTGGTCTTTGGTGATCAGATCTGCTTTCTGATTGAGGCTTACCTCTTGAAATACAAGTTTTCAATCTGTGATAGGCGGTGTACATAGATATATCTGTATATTTGTATGTGTACTTCTGTCATGGGGGAAAATAACTTGTGAAACTTATTTCAAATGCAAACCCTACCAAGTTTATTTGAACCCTCATATGATGTCACTGGGAAAAACTTGGTCAGGTAGATAATTAAGTTTAATGTATGCAATGGTGGCTAACTTGGTCTCTTGAGTCATGGTTCATGCTTCTTCAGCTTGTGGCTTGGGGGCACGTCTGGGAGGCACGTTCAAATTCAATTTTCTAAGCTTAAAAAACCCCCAAAATCTAGATGTTTTCTGCACCTATTTAGCTCTGATAATGTTTTCAGTCATGGGTGCCATAAATAGAATACAGGCCATCTTTTTTCCATGCCGCATTTACTTATGTACGCTTATAAAATGAACAAGTTTATATAGAATTCATACATTTTCCTTATGCCTCTTGCTGCTTCTTCTGTATTGTTTATTATTGCCCACCTTTCTGAGAACTTTGACCTTTCAAATTTCTGAATTAAAAGAAAATTACTGTTGTGTCAGATAAAAACCCCAGATACATTATTTCCCCGCGCCCCAAATTCTGGACCTTAAGTCGTATGACTTAGATCATATGTATTGCCTTTCTGAACCATCAGAAATCTTTAAAGTTTGGTCCTTAGAGGCTAAGAACAGCTTTCTTGGACTGTCATGGTTTGGGGAGCAGGGACTTTGCTACAGGTGTGGCAGAATCTGTATCCCGCTGCAGTGAGTTATGAGGAATGCATTCCAAACAACATTTAGGCGAGCTTCCAGCTGTTGAAAAACAGGAAATACAAGACTTTACACTACAATATAATGCAACCTTCCTACCCTCCTGCATCCCTCCCCTAGAACAAAAAGGCCTTTCATCCCTCCAAGAAGTGTAGTAATTCTCTTCAAGATTAAGATAGCTTTTACTGTAGAAATTGGCTTTTACTGATAGATGATTACATGTGTGCTCCAAGTAACTTTCAGTAACTCCTTGAATTTTTCTTGTTTTCCTGAGAAAAGAAAAAAGTGTTTGTATCTAGTGTTGTGGTTTTAAAGTAAGTTTTTTCTTGTTAAATTGGACACTCCAGAGAAGCAAAACAGTCTTAATTTGCCTCAGCAGAAACATTGTGATACTAAATTTCTTCTGTGAAAGCACACATTACATGACATGCATCTATATTGAGGATATATGGTGGTGTGAGGTAAATGTTTATTAGCAGGAACTTGGTGTTGATTGATTATTCACAAGTGCTGAACTCAGGAATGAGATCCAGAAGTTATCTTAAGTAAACACTTGAAAAAACATAATATTTCACTATGTATTTTACAGAATATTTCAGAAATATGTAGGAATATTTTTAAGTTTGCTTTTGTGGGTTGTTTTTTTTTTTTTTCTTTTTAAGAAAAAGTATGGGGCGGAGGGGAAGTATATTTAGTATAGGGGTGAAAACACTAGACCATAAAGCTCTAATCTGTATATAAAGGGCTTAGAAGAAAGTGCCATAAGAAATTAAGAACAAAAGCCCTAGATAACTAGCCCTGACTTTTATGCCACTGACTTTTGAAATTCCAGTATTTTTGCATGTTGAATAAGGGTCCTTGCCTGCAAACTGAATCCTGTATCTTTTGGGTACCAGTTCTACCAAACTGGGATGTGGGTAGGAGGAGGAAATATGTGGATTCATAAATAAATAAATGAAGCAGCTACTCTAGGTTTTGATGTGTAAGTTGTGGGGAGACATAATAACAATTCAGAGAATTGGGGGTAAGCAGCCAAATGTATTCAGTAGCCTATTACATGTCTGCATTGGTGACACTGAAGATGCAGCCATATAATTTCTGATTAGCATTGTTAAGTATTAAAAACTGCATACAATTTAAATTGCTGAAGATGCTGTATTAGCATTACCTTTTTTAGTGTACAGTGATATTAGATATATGTGTCTATAGATTCAAATATTGGGATTTAATAAAAGGCTTATCTCTGTACCTGAAAAATGTTTAGAGGACTGAGTGCTCTTACGTTTAATACTTCTTTTGTGGTGTATGACATACTACTATTACGATAGTGATTCTAAATATGTTCAAAAACTGGATATTACTATAGTATCAGCACTTAACTTTGGTATTTATAGTACTAGTCTATGGACTGTCTCTGCCTTATGTCTTTGTGTCCCGATAACATCACAACACCCCCAGGAGAAGCTTACTACTAGGAATACCCGTTATACTTTTCCCCATGTCAAAATCACGTAAAACACTGTTGGTATCATTCTTTATTGACAACCCAGCTTCTTCCCCCCTCCATTCACTTTGTGTTTTCTGTTCTTTTATACCATTGCCTTCCGTTCTTTGTATCTTCTGCTTTTAGTCAGTGTATGGTTCTTAACTGTTAAGTTTTCTCTGTGCTGTTGACTTTTAATTCCTTTAAATACTGTTCATTGGAAGATTGATAGAGGACTTCATAGGCTAAGTGACATTTTATGGTTAAATGGCTTGCATTCTGATCTTAATAAACACATCCTGGTAGTAATTCTGGGAGTTTACAATTAGATTTGTGGAGGTTCTGTTTATATAGACTTTCATTTAAAATCTGAAGATTACTAGTATCCTACTGAAGACAGTATCACTCTATGTGCCATGGCTTTAATAATATTCTCTAATGCTTTTTGGGGATGACTTGAAATCATTATTCATGTCTGCAGGTAGGACATTCTTTGTCTTGCAGCCTCCCTTTTTTGCATCTTCCCTTTGGAGGAGAAATTGGAGAAAAATCAGAAGTGACAGTATTAGTTTAGTATCTGATAATATTTGAAGTTGTAGTATTTTCTGGGAAGTGAGGATGATTTATGTGTGTGCCAAAACCCATCTGTGTTAGCCTGTGAAGGCAGCAGCTAAATCCTGTGCTGCATCCAATGTATCTTGCAAAATTTTGTTCTGTTTGGACTATATGTTCTTCTGGAGGGAGGAGGAGGACGAACTTTATCTTTGACCTCTTTTTCTCTGAGATGAAAATATAGGTCAATGGGACTATAAAGATAAGGCCAGAAGTGCTACAGTCTTGTAGACTAAAGCTGTCATAGGTAAACATTTTGTAAGATTCTCTTCTAATATTGCCCGATTTCAGTACCTGATGAATAGGAAACAGTTTGGCATGTTGGCCACCTGACAGTACATATTGCTGATAATCTATCTGTACTTTTAGTAAGATCAATAAATACTATTATTATTGAGATCTCCAGATACCTTAATTTCTAAATCTTTTAAACCCATATTGGTATACTCATATAAAATCTTAGAGATTAACAAAAATTGTCTTGCTTAAACTACTAAGAAATGAAGTTTTTCGAAGTATGTTCAGAATAGTAGTCCTTGATTACTTTGTTCTTTCACTTGTAAAAACAGCCGCTCTGAGTGGGCTCTGTCTACTTCCAATGTTTTTACACTACAATGAACAACAAAGTTGTCACTCAGGATTTTTTTTCTGGTGAACATTGCTATTCTGAACTAAATTGCAATAATGTAGAAATATTGTGTGAGTATTGAACTTCAATAACTTGCAAATAAATATTTGTCACTTGCTGTACAGATGGTTCTGACTCCAGAGATAAGCCAAAGCTCTATCGTCTACAATTAAGTGTCACTGAAGTTGGAACTGAAAAATTTGATGACAATTCTATTCAGGTATGGGAAAAAAAAAACAGACTCAGATGACAGAACTGATCCAATCTCTGGTCAGTTATGTGTAATTGTGGAAACTAGTGAAATATTCTGTGAATACCCTTCAAAGCTAGAAGGGTAAAATACTGCTGCAATTTCATGTTAATGGTCATAACTCTCTGATTTATTTTATTTCCCCTCTCTTGCTTTAAGAGGAAAGTAAGGGCTTCATTATTTGAAATGGGGTATTCTTTTTCGTCACTGAATCAAATGGTACGTATCAGTGTTATCGTAACTGCTTAACGGCTTTCAAGTCCTAGTCTCAACCCCTTTGAGTGAGGTAGAATTTCTTGAATGTATAAAACAAGCATAGTGGTATGAAGTTCATGCCAGGGAGTCTCTTATAGCACCCTGGGTCCACATCAGTGCAGTTAGTTGATTTGTAAATACTTGCTGTTTTAATGTGAAATCTCACAATGCAAGTGAAAGAAAACAGTTCTGAACAGCATATGACAAAAAAAGTGAAAAACTTTTCATTATGGGATTTCTGCTGCACATTTTAGTTAAATGTGTGTTTTATTATCTCTGTTGCAAAGAAGCTTGAAGTCAAACGCAACTGATTTTAGTACCATTCGTGTGTTAAATTCATAAGCAAGCAAAGTTAAGTTACATGTCTGTAAATAGGATAAGCTGCAGCTCAATCTTTTTGTTTTAATTTCTGCTATTGTATAATTTAGTTTATTCCATGTTAATTACTTCTATTTCCAGTTATTTGGTCCAGGAATTCAGCCTCATCATTGTGACCTCACTAATATGGATGGAGTTGTTACTGTAACCCCGAGAAGCATTGATGCCGAAACCTACGTGGAGGGTCAGCGTATTTCAGAAACCACTATGTTGCAAAGTGGAATGAAGGTTCAGTTTGGGTCATCTCATGTATTTAAGTTTGTGGATCCCACTCAGGACCATGTTATTCCTAAAAGACCTATTGATGCAAGTCTTATGGTCAAAGGTCCAAGACACAAAACTGGGTGAGTAAAATTTATTTTCTTCCCACTGAGGTGAAGTGGGGAGCCTTGGAAAAAATAGAGAATGAGAGCATTATAAATGGCCTGTGGCTAGAGTATGACTTTAAATGAGTTCTGAGTAGCTGCTTTTAAGTGTTAAATATATAATAACTATCTTAATACTTGAGCTCCACCTTGTGAATTTCTTTAGGATTAGCAAGTGTCTTTTTCATTATGAAGTATTCAGAGAAGTTTTCCTGATGCTCACTTCTACGTTAAAAACAGTGGAATGCCTTATTTTAATGTATTTCAAAGTTCATCCAACCTCCAGGAAAAGTAAAGAATTCACTGAATTTTTTCAGAGAGCCTGGTTTTTGTTTTTTCTGAGATAATAACTTTTAAAATTCCATTAGAAGAATTTGGAAATTAGGTAGGGTAGTTACGAAATGGGACTGTCAAGATAGGGAACTAAATGTGTCAATATAGCAACCACTTTTTACAGTGTGATTACTTATCTTCTAGTTTCTGTGTGGCAAGGACTAACAGTCCAGAAGTCCATCCTGTTGTTTCTCTGTATATTCATAGTTTTGATAGGTGAATAATAAAAATACTGATTATAGATTTAGCAACTTGTTGGGGATCGGGTATTCTGTTCAGTGGCTAATAGAAATATTCAGGAGAAATAGTCTTAAAATCAGACTGTATAGCATGGAAAAAAATAACATCATATCTTCCATCCTCTCTGGGTCCAAATGAGGCTACTATCGTAGTATACTGTGGTTTAGAAAAGAAACAAATTGGCTTGGAGATGAATGAGAGAAAGATACCTAGGAAAAGAGGCTCTTCTGGCTAATGTGCTGAGTTTATGTAGATATATACTTAATTATTTTTTCTCCACTTTATTTTAATGTGGAAGTACACTGTCTGCTTGTTGTAGGACCTGTCTACAGGAAGACCTCCAGCCATTTAGCTGTCATGTAATATTTCTGCTTAAATCTTGAGTTCATTCTACATCCAGCCTGCAGATCAATAAACAAATGCTTTTGCAGGTTTACGTAGTCAACTGCAAAGCACTGTACTACTGCAGAGCTTTACCTGGACAGCCCTGGCAAAGGGCACAGGGCTGGCAAAGGGCTATTGCAGCTTGAACAATCAAATATTTTTAAAATCTTTAGAATGAGCAGATAATAAAATGCAATAGTACGATTCATGAATGATTTACATTGTCAAGATTGTTGTAGATCTAGTACTGAAGAGCTGAGCAAAAAATTGTAGCAAGCCTACTACAGTGAATACAATACCTTGAACATATTTTTATGTGTGTTTATATTATTTATGTTTATGTGTATTTATATTTTCTCACTTGACTGGGAAAAAATGTAACTAAGAATCTTTTTTCAAAGGAAATTGTCTGTATAAATATTTGTAGTGTTTTTATATAAAGAATTGATACAGTGTTTTAAAAAGTTAATATTAACTGGACTCATGGTATACCTCTTGAATTTTAATTTACTAATTTTAACTGGTCTGTTCCTTATTTGTTAAATGTTTAACAATATAATTTCTAAAAAGTACTTGAAATGTTACCTTGCTTCTAGAGCTGTTCAGGAAACCACGTTTGATCTGGAGGGAGATGTTCACAGTGGAACGGCATTACCAGCAAGCAAGGTATTATATTATGACTAAATTAGCAATAAATAATAAAAGATCATGTGTAAGTTTATTATAACATCAGTAGTATTTGGTAAAGTGCAGCCAGTTCATCGTTCTCCCTAGCCATTTCCTGTTGTGGATGGGCTTGGGTATCATGTGCATTATTATGTTTTTCCACAAAACTTTTCTGTTTAAGTTTGTATTAGCATTTGGCATGCATTCCGTTACAAGAATAGTAACTTTTTTTAGAAAGGGAAATTCCTCAAGCCTGGGACAGTTTCTCCCCAAACTGACCTATTAAAGGCAGATTACATGCAGCTAGAGATTCAAACTAGAAATGATATATCATTATCTCATGTATGTAGCATATGACTATTGTCATCTGCGATAGGGTAAATAAATGTTTTATATAAAATGTGAAAGGGTGTTCAACTTTAATTTAACTAGGCTTTTAAAATTTAATGGATGTGACTTTTGACTTCAATAGAGCTCGTGTACACACATTGACTAAACAAACTGCCTCTGCAGTCATAGTTATAAATATTTTATGAGGTGATAATCTTTTCTTGCTTTTTTCTTGCACTGTCTTTCTGTTAATAAATTCTGTGCCAGAGTTGCATTTTCCGAGAGCAAACAAACAGAGTAAAATGACACAATAGTTCATGCTTGGTGCTATGATCACATGCCCCATGAAATGGGAGAATGAATTATTTCAGTAGCATGACATGTAGTAGTCATCCCAGAAATACATTTCCTCTTATGTTTTATTTCTACTATTATGAAATTGAAATACTTGTAAAGAAATTTAGTGATATTGGTGTGGCAGTGTAGATATTATTAATACTCTGATAGCTTTTGAATATACTTGTTAGTCTTAAAATCTTTTTTCTTGCCACAGACTTCTGATTCAGTTTTTCTCCTTTCTTTGTTTGTGACAATGCTTTCTTTTATCTCGGATGCATTCTTTACCTCTGATAGGAATTTATTTAGTGACATTTTGGAAGGAAAAAAAAAAGAAACTTTGTAAACTATTAAAATGCCTCAAAATTGCTCAGAATTGGAGTTTCTGACATTATTATATAGCATACCTCGTATTCTTTTCAGACTAATTAGAAAAATATTTTTAGTGGACCTAGGGAAGCTTGGGAAAATTTAATTTTTTTTTTTTTTGAGTTGTTTGAGAATGTCATGACATCTTCTTAAATCACTGGTGAATCAGCTGTTTTCTAACAGTAGCTCTTATGAGTTTGCTTTTCTATTTGAAAGAGGGGTAACAATAATGAAAGTTCTCTGAGACCTGGTGATGAAAAGTGATTCATGGATTGACATGTCAGTACTGAAAAAAATATTTTGTTCAAACTCTTGTTTTGAGATGCACTTTTTGTAGGTTTTCTTGTGTCAAAGCAAATCTATCTAGTCCTAGAACTTTCTTAGGAAATAGGGAAACACTTCATATTTTACTGATGTTTTGTTTTCAACTGTTTATACTGAAAAATAATTGCTACGTATTTTGCTGCTTAAAGCAGCATGTTTTCCCCTTTCTTGACAGGGTTTGATATAATTGGAAATCATAAATTAAAAGCTTCTGGTTAAGGAGCTTGTGACACTGAAAGAAAACAAATGAAACTGTACATAAAAAATTGCATAGTTTGAATTGCCATTTCTTGTCTTGGAAAATTATGTACTGTCTAGCAGATCAGACTTTTCTTAAGAACAGGATATTATGTAAGCACTTGGAGCTATTGCAGATGCAGGGTAGGGGAGCATAGCCAATTTTAAATCTGTTAATATGTTTAACTTTTGTCTCTTAGCTAAGTTTTCATTAACAATTCATTCTTACTTTGTATTGATAACTATGCAACTTCTAAATAAAGACATTTGAAATTTTATTATATGATCTTGCAATGCATTAACAAATAGCTGCTCCTAGCTGGCCATTGTCATCTTTTGAATTGCAAGTGTGCTCTTTGATGCTTCGTTGTGGTGAAAACACCTGCTGAGCTGCTGGATTCTGTGCTGTACTGTTCTCTTCTGTTTTCCCATCTCTTTTCAAACCTCAAATTGATACTTCATTTTAATAGTGCCAAGCACAAATACTGGCTAATCCAGTGTTTGCATGCTAAGCACCTGTCCCGCTGTTTTGAATTAGAGCACCAGCAGGCTTGATGGTGACAGGACATCATCAGCATCCAGCACAGCTGAACGAGGAATGGTGAAGCCGATGATTAGAATAGAACAGCAGCAAGATTACCGCAGACAGGAAAGCAGGTAGGAAATGTGTAATCCATTACTTTTCATAATGGAAAAAACTGGATACATTTTTCTGATAGATTAAGCAGTGTGTTAAAATATTTTAAACTACCTGATTTTTCCTATGGAAAATGAGATTTCCTTTGAGATCTCACTCCCAATAAAACCCAGGATTAACAATCAAAGCAAAAAACTTCAGAATATTAAAAAAAAAAAATATTTCTTTGCTTCAATATTCTGTTACTTGTAGTTCTTTTTTTGTAAAGCCAAGCTGATAGTCATGTTACACCATTGTTGATTTGTGGTTAGGGATGTCATATGAAATTCCTTGAATAACAAAAGTACAATTATTTGAAATTTTCATTTGTCAGTGGCAAGATGATGTGCTTTACTCTGGAGAGGGAAATAATCAGGTCACTCCTATTTCTATAGTAGTGGTGTTGGCAAGTCTTGTGAGGAAGAATGCTTGTCTTGCAAAGTTATGTAATTTATAAATACATATAACACCACCTTCTTGATTTTTGCTCTTATGATATAGTGGCTGTTAATAGGTAGATAAATGCTATCCCATTTTGCTCATAGGCCCTTTTTTCAGGTACAGAATGACACTTTTCATGCCCTGCATATTCAGTTTATTTCCAAAGCCATAGTGGAAAACACTGACTTCAAATCGTATGCCATTTTCTTGCTATTCAGTCTCCATGTATTCATAATTTCTTGTTCAAATTCAGTTTGTGCTTATTGAAAAGGACTCAACTCCTTGTTAGACCATGTCTTTTAATATTAGCATTGCTTCAAAAATTGTCTCTATTTTCCATTATAAATAGAGAAGACCTGATAGCATGCATCCAAAGATGCTGGGAGTTGGCTGATATCATTGCAAAGCCACTGTCTCATCTTTGCAAGGTTGTGGAGATGAGAGGTAAAAAATGACAGGAAAAGGGGCAAATGCTACACCCATGTCCAGAAAAGACAAAGTGGTAGATCCAGAAAATACACACCAGTCAGCATTAATTCAGGCCCTGGGAAAATTGTAGAACAAGTCCTCGTAGAAGCTATTTAAAGGCACACAAAGGAGAAGAAAGTGGTTAAGAAAAGAGCATGGATTTACTAAGGATAAATCATGCTTGACCAACCTGACTGGCTTCCATGATGAAACAACTTGCATAGTTGATATCTGGGCATGATATCATCTAGCAAGGCATTGTCACAATCTCCCAGAATATCCTTGTTGATAAGATATAAGATGGATCAGTGGACCACAAGATGGGTGGAAAACTGGCTAAACTGCCAGGCCGAGAGGGTGATAGTTAATTGCTCAAAGTTGAACTTGGCAGCTGGTCATGAGTTGAGTTTGTCAAGGTTAGTGTTGGATCTGATACTACTTAGTAACTGTATAAACAGTTTGGGTGATAGGATTGAATGCATCGTCGCCAAGTTTGTGGGTAATACCAAACTTGGAGATTAGCAAATAATCCACAAAGAAGAGATCCACTGTTCAGAGAGACCTATGCAACAAGAATTGCGTGAACAAAAGTAAATGTGAAGTCCTGGACATGAGACAGAAAATGCCAAGAGCAATATAGGCTGAAGTCTGACCGTTTGGATTATACCTCTGCTGAAAAGAACCTGAGGTCCTGGTGTACAGCAAGCTAAACCTGAGTCAGCAGTGTATCCTTGCAGCAGTGAAGGCAGACTATGTCCTGGGCTGCATCGGCAAGAACGCAGCCAGCAGATCAAGGGATATGATTATTCCACTTTATTTGGCTCTTCTTAGGCCACACCTGGAATACTGTGTCCAGTTTTGGTGCCCCCAGTTCAAGAGAGAGATTGAAAAACTGGCAACAGTCCTGTGAACAGACATCTCCGCCAACATGATTAGAGGATTAAAGAACTCGATGTATGAAGAAAGGTTGAAGGGATTGGGTTTTTTCAGTCTAAAGAGAAGGTGGCTCAGGGTGGATCTAATCACAATCTTCCAATACCTAAAAGGGTAGTTATAGAGAAGATGGAGGTGCTGTCGTCACAAGGATGCTGGTTGACAGGTGAAGAGGCAATGAGCAGAAGTTGCTTCGGTGGAAAACTGTCTGGCTGTAGGAAGTGCGGGGGAGGGATCTTCACTGTGAGACCAAGTGAACATTGGGATATGTTGCCCAGAGAACTGGTAGAAACTTTCCTCACTGGAAATTTTCAAGATTCTGCTTGACAAGGCTCTGGATAACCCTGGATAAAGCCCTGCTTTCAACAGAAGGTTGGAGCACATGATCTCTAGAGGTCCCTTTCAGCTTAGGCTTCTGTGCAATTGTTTTTTCTCTGGAGTCCAATGTCTTGGTCAGTTCTGATAAAAAGAACATATTTATGAAAAGAATGACAGGGTACCTAGAGTTGGAATTACATAGCCTTGATAAGAGAAGGCTCAGGGCAGATCTTATCAATGTGTGTAAATACCTGATGGGAGGAACTTCTTTACTGTGAGAGTGATTGAACACTGGAACAGATTGCCCAGAGAGGGTATGGAGTCTCCATCCTTGAGGTACTCAAAACCTGACTGGACAAGGTCGTGAGCAACTTGCTCTAGTTGACCCTGTTTTGAGCAGGGAAGTTGGACCAAATGATCTCCAGAGCTCCCTTCGCATCTCAGCAATTCTGTGAAAAGAATTTTTTTCAAATCTTAAGAAAAATACAAGATTGTATTGCTGTCTACATAAATTGGCTTTTAAATTTAAATGAATTGCTATGATAAATGGATGAAAGGTAAGGTAAATGTGCTGCAGGGTTGAAAAATGCAGTGATTCGAGTTGTAAAGCTTCTAGTATGAAGCTTCTAGTACCTTTAGGTGGATTTATTATTCACCAGACAGAAAACAGAGTTCAGAGATGTGAGTGGTAGAAAAAAGAAAAAAAAAGGGCAGAAAATTGTGCTTCCACCTGAACTGAATTCCTGATGTTCTAGTGTTTTGTAGCAGGGACATCTTTTAAATGCTATCAGTGAAGTTACAGTAGAATACGACTCTGTTCTACTCTGCACTCTCTTGTTAGAGTACCTGGGAATCTTGAGTGTCTTTTTCAGAACTGTTTTTATTAAGGTGGCTGAAGATTTAATTCCTTCTTGCTGAATTACTAGTGTTTTAACTGTAATTTTCCTCTCATAGAAGATAACAAAACTTCTTTGTGAACTTTTTGTAGCCTGTCAGAAGTCCTTTAGGCTTCTACTGTTAATATTTCTGGAGTTCTAGCTGTGCGTTTGTATATGTATGAAGATTATTACATTTCTGTATTTCTGCCTTTCAGCAAGAGCACTTGTTATAAAGAGGATTATCTTGTGCTATAGCTGTATGTTTCAAAAATACAGAGCCATCAATGAGCTGCATCTTGGCTTCATTTTGTTTTTTTAAACTTTTAAAATTCCTTCTGAAGACAATACACATACAAGTCTTACTGTTTGTTTCACAGGGTTTTTTCACCTTGGTACCTGTTCGCAGAAAATGTTTATAGAGAGGCATCCAAATTACACTTAAATTTGTGAGAGCTACAACCGCAGAGATCTTTTGTTATCACCAGTGTTGACATTGCTGTTTTATTTCTGTGTATATCTTATATGTGTATAGTATGTGTTGTGTAATTACATTGAGAGTTATTTATCTAAATACAGCATTTCTATCACATGCTCTTTCTCAGATACATTCATGTGTTGAGATTAACAAATTAGCAAAGTCAGGCTGTCACATTAGGAAATGCCAGGCAATGAGTTGCTCAAGTAAACTGAATTCTTCCCCTTTGTGGATGGATTTTGTGAATCTTTAGTTAGGCTTCCTCTGGGATACTCTGGTCTCATTTTGTGAACTGTAAAGTCAGTAATCATGGAGTGAAGTAACTGCTATGTTAGTTTGAAAAACCAAGAAATCTTCACTAAGCAGTTCCAGGTTCTTGTTACTGTACAACTAGTCCACCTCTGTACCATGTGTCCTTGTCTGTTCTTTTTGTGTGTGTTCATCACTGCTGTTCAAAGGTGAATAATAAGGCAAATAAGACTTTCTTGCAGTCACTCACTGAATGGGCTGAAGACCAAAGATTAGAAGTTGGCTGCCTTATTTTTTCATCTCTAGTCTCTAGGAAAAAAAAAAAATTGAAA
>VZTQ01013933.1:0-17698 GCA_013400755.1 Pelecanoides urinatrix
AATATTTTAAATCTCCCAACCCCAGGAAACCGCCAGTGGAAAACTACAAGAGTAGAAAGCGAAACTCATTGCCAAACTTCAAAAGGACCTGAAAGAAGTGAAACAAAATCTCAGGTAAGAGAGCTGGACAGACAGCTTGTGCTTTTGTCTGAGGTCCTGGCCAGAGAAAGAGTTGCCACCAGCACACCCTGAGACAGCTGTCGAAGCAGATTTCTTCCTCCAGGCACATTTGGGCTGGGTGCCCAGAAGATTAAAGAAAAACAAGCCAGGATCTCTGGAAACATCTGCTTTCAACGTGAAAGGACCATGATGGTCTGGAGACAGAATGGAGAATGTGAGTGGAACATCTGCTGGGGAGAGACCCTGGCAAGAGGAGATGGCAAAAAGAGTTGTGTCACTGTGGTCTTGAAGATTCTTTTTGTCTATAAGATTATTTGTGGTTTGATTTGTTTGGTTTGTTTTGGTTTAGTTTAGGGGGTTTTTTTGATTGCTGGTTGATTAATTTTATTATTTTATATTATATACTGAATTTATAGAATAGCTTACTGGATGAAAATATTTTTATTTGTTTGAAATAAAAGAGTGACAGAAACTCTCTTGTTAACTTCTTTGGAATTAAGAAAGGCAGTGTCTTCACATGCATTGCTTCTCACGGTAAGAAAACTTGCACTTACTCAGGGTGGGTGTCCTCTTGCAGATGAACTATCCCTCCCCACTTAGGTTCTCAGGTCACTCATTCTGCTATTGAGAATACATATTAGTAATGATATTTTGGGATGACTGAGACCCTATCTAAATGATCTCTGTGTGTTCCCTCATTGAGACTGTTCTATTCCAAAATAAAATGTAATTCCTAACAGGCAATGCTCAGGGGAGAGGGTCTATTTTCAACCGGTACTGTTCTCAATTCTGTGGTCAACAAAGGACAATTGTTGGACAATCCTGTTTCCACAGGAAGTATAACATATGCCAATGTTTTGTTAGCCTGGAGTCTCCAAGGCAATGGAAGTGTCTTGTTATGGGAGAGGGAGGAAGGGGATGATTGACTTAGGATGGAAGAGGAAATCCTATTTGTAACAGGTTTGGTTGGACTGGGCAAAGGCAAACTGCTGAAACACCAGCTCTCATCATGGAGGGGTTTTAGTTTTCCTCTTAATGATGTCGTGGGTCCTGAAGGTAGTCTATATCCAGTTTATCAGTGGGAATTGTACAGTTCCAGAAACCACATCAAGAAAAGCCTCTGGTACTTTCAGTAATGCACTTGCTTCCAACCACAAACAACAGATTATGTGTTAGATGGCACTGCCCGTTTCTCTTTTGAAGATTTCGGTAGCAGACTTCCTCGCTCCAGACTGGTTTCTTAGCAAGACTCCATGTGCCAATGAGTATGCTCTTGGTGGAGCAGTGTATGAGTATTTCAGGTCAAATCCTGGCACATGCTGTCAATGCTCTCCAACCAGAAATGTTGCTCGTGGCTTCAGTGCAGAAAGTGTGGCTTACCTGGAGGAGAGGATTTGGTGCCTCCTTTTGCATCTCAGAAGCCAGGAAAGGTACGTGCACTGCAGACTAGATGATCTAAGCCTGCATTCCAAATTATATCATTGCACACAGATGTGCAATATAATTGGTAAACTTTAATTCACTTACACAATGCTCATGAATAAAAAGTGCAAGACAGTGACCAGCTTCAGTGACCTTGAGTCTGAATTTAAAAGCCAATATTAAAAACCAGTGCAGATATACCTCTGTACTGTACTGTACTGTCCAAACCCAGTATTTACTGTTCTAAGCACACTTCGCCCCATATCCTTCAAGTCAATGAGGATTTTCTCTGCATTTAATGGGATCAGAATGGCAATTACAAGTGGATAATTACCTCTCTGCACCACATATGTTTGAATCCCCAGCCTAACTTACAATTTCTCTTCTTCATAATTTATTTTAAATTTCTAGAGGACACCTGGAGTGTATAAATTTAATATGGACTGATTGATGCTGCTTATCCAAAACTCATTGTGATGTTTGAGTTATTGGTTTTCTTAAAACATATAAGTATGGCACAGTTGTTTTCCCAGTTTATAATGAAGTCTTGGCAGGCTAATGCTATCTTATTTTATGGTATTTTGACTTAGTATTTAATTTATCAGGTCATTAACATATCAGACAATCTGTGAGCTATAAGATATCATTTGTCTGTGTTAGTACTCAGTCTCCATTCCCACTCAGCAGATGTATGAGACAAGTCATTCTTTGACTTGTCACCTTTGTTCTCATTTTTTTGTGACAAGCCTGAAATTTTATATCGCTTTGCTAGTAAACGCGAGCTCTATTACTACATTACTTTTTCACATGCCAGAGTAAACCCATGGGTTAATTGGTATCTACACAGTTCCTCAAAATTGTGCAAAAATCTTGCATGAAATGGATAATTATTTGTAGGTTTGAGATTTTGAAAAACTTGTAAATTAATTTTCCTTAGACCTCTGACATGGTTCCTGTCTTCAGGAGGTAGAGGAAGAAATTAATAGTCTTTGGAAGACAGTAAAAGGTTTCTACATTTATTAAAGCTTGTTCAAGTGTTAGTACTGGTGAGAAGACGTGAGCCTAGATTTGAAAGGTTCCTGAACAGTACAAGTGTAAAATAAGAGCTGTTTTGGCGTGATATGCTTACATCGTATAGAAGCGTTGAGATAATCCTTCCAAAGTATAACTGAAACCACTTTGACATTTATGATTATGTCAGATCTTTTTTGTTTGACTTTTAAATTAAGCTAAACTCTATTAACCTGATATGGACAAACACCTATAATAAAACCCTACAGTTTGGTAAGAATAGTTAACTGTGTTCTAGCAGAGAACAGAGCATTGACAATGAACATGGAACTGCAGGTAATATTCAACATTTATGTAAAATGCATAAAAAGAAGACTGGATTGATGTTGTTGGGTTTGCAGTGGTATCCAATATTGATCCCAGTATGTTAGAGATGGTTTAAAAAAAAATAAAGACAATTAATATTATTTTAAAATACACATTATAGATATGTATAGCTACGAAGGTGTATAAGCACGTCCAGCAACAATTATGTAACCTGATTGACTTTAGAAACCAGGAAAAAAATAAACAGTGACAGAACAGGTAAACTGGATGTAGATCTAATGTTTTTTTAAACACTGGTTATGGGTGGAAATAGAGGTTGGTTTACATTCTTACAGGTTTGGTTCTGCTTTTCTGTTTTGGGGAAAATAGTTCAAGGTATAACAATAGGTAGAAATTTAACCCTTGTCTCTAAGATTTTTTTTTTTTTCTGAAAAGCTTTATGAAGTTATTCTTTTATTGACTTCATGCATTTCAACACCCAAACATTTCTAGGTTTTTCTACATCCTTCTTCTGACTTTACTTGGGAATAAACCCACTTCTCTCTCACAACACATTGAACCATGTCTCCAGCTTGCAGCACAGAGCAGCTGCAGGTTCTGTTTCTGTATTTTTCAATTGTATTGGAGTATTGTCTGTTCTTCTCAAAATTTGTTTCTGAAAAAAGTCAGTTACTCTTTATCATTTGTACTTTGAACTTTGGAGACGTTTTTTCACCTTTCTAGACTTCTTGGAATGGTAAGACAGATTTTATTCACAGTAGAAATCTGTTAAAATATCAGGATCATAACTTTTACTGTAAGTTTGAAAAAAACCCTAGTTTTTCATTTCAGATTTTAAGACAGTTCTAGATCCTTTCCTCCATGCTCCTCTCTAACTAACCCTGCTGGCACTCCATCAATTGGCAAGACATTGACCCTAAAATATGCTTTAAAACCTACCTTAAAATTGTTAAACTCTTACACCTTAAAATAATGAGCAGCAATTACTTTGGGATTACCCTAGGAATTTTAGTGGCCTGAAAAAATAAATCCTCTGAGTGATGACTACATAGAAAACAAGAAAAGCTAATTTTCTTATATTAATGGCAAAATATTTTTATATCAGTTCAAAATATGCCTAGATGAACAAAATATTACTAATAAAAAAGGTATTACCCACCACAATAGCCCCTTTTATTTTCATATCAAATTTATCCATAGCTTTGCAGTTCTAAGATCTAAGAACAAGATTTGCTGAGAAAGTAACAGAGAAGTGAGAATCACTTATTTAAAACAAATGTTTTAACAGTGAGGTCCAATCTTTGATAGTTTTTTTTATTACAAAGGTTTAGTTTACTTTAGTGCATTATTTACTCTATGTTCTTAACAGTAGGTTGTATATAATTGTGTGTAATGAGAGTTTATCAAATGCTCATCATTTGCATCAAAAATTATCTTCCTTTTTATCAGGGAAGATATTATTATTCCCTCAGCCTGACTTGTAATTCTTCTGAATTTCATCTGCCCATAGAAGGAGCTCCTGCATTAGGCAACAAGCTGAAGCTCCCAGGAGAAACTTTCCTCTGATCGAGACTGATGGATTCTGGCTTTCATACTGTGTGATGTGTACAAAAATTTTGATTACACTTTTGGTACCAACTAACCAGTCATATTGCAAACAAACCCTGTGAGATTATTGCTAGATAGGAACATAGCACTATTTAAAGGAAGGCCTATTCAGAGGAAAAATAATCAGTTAGGTTTATCTGCTTGTATCTTGTCAAACTGCAGTGGCTAGAAGCACTCTGCTGTAGTGGGGTGGTCAGTGTTGCCCCTGCTCTTTGTGATAATGGACGTTTCCCGACTGCAGGCATAAACTACGGAGTGGTACTAGAGAAATGCTGAGAACCAGAATAACATAAAACACCAGTTTCTGAGGATTTTAAAGGTGTTGCTGGTATGAACAGGGGAAAGCAAACACACGTACACTCTGTGTGGAAAGGGGGTGATGCCCCTGGAATATATTCCAGTCTGTGACAGAACATTTTTATATTTCAGTAATTGATGGATGTTGTCAAAATATTCTGAGGGACAGAGAGAATTTTGACTATTTTGTTCAGGCAAAACAGATGTATTGCTTAAGCTGATTTTAAAATAGCTTCACAGAAGCAAACTGTACACTATTTAGCCTATTTTCTGAAAAACTGAATTTCATTAGTTGGACCCAGATTTGATGAATTCTGATAGTTTTTGTGAGGTACAACTATCTTCTCCTATCTGCTTTTACTTTCAATGTTACTCTCATTAACTGTTGTCTTGTTCTTTTCATACAGCATTTCTTGATGACAAGCAATTCCCAGATACCAATCCCCAGCATGCCCTGCATTATCTTTCAAGTAATAAAAAAATCTTCAGAAAATCTGTGATTTCCTAAATACTGTGATTTGACTGCAATGTCAAATCTCCTACCACATAAAAATCACTGTATTACTGCAGGATTAGAACACAAAACAAGCTTTTTAATATCATTCTCCATTTTGGGCTGGGAGAAAATTTAATTTCTGGGCTGTGGATATATGTAAATAGATGCTGTAAAGAATCAGGAGAGCTTGGGCTGTTGGCATGGTCATAAGGCCATTTTATTCCTCACACAACACAATCATATGTTTCCCTCCAGATTTTCTTTCACCACCTTTTCCAGAAAACCTACTTTTTCTTTCTGCTGTCCCACAACATATCTTTAAAGATGTCTTAATGAAACGTAACCTGTACTATGCCTGACAACTTTTTACTGTTTCTAAAATCTTCTCTTCTTCTTTCTTTCTTTCAAATACTAAAGCCCTTTATGAGTTTGTATGAAAGTGATATATGAATTGAGTGTATTAAGTACCCAATGACTATGAGTAATTAAAATCAGTAATGAGTTGATGGCTGGGCTAAAGAGCTGAGGCAACAATCTTTGTTCTCATGCTCGTCTGGTCCTTGTATTCCTGTGCAAAAGTTAATGTCACTTTGCTTTTTATTTTTCATTCATTGCTCCTTATCTGAAGAGGTTTTTTTCCCCTCTATCAGCACAGTGGTGCGGGAGAGAAAATAAAAGCCATAAAACATACTTTGCTTGCCAAAGTGTAATGAAACAGAGGGCATTATACAAGAAAGATCCCTCCTGACTTGCTTCATATGGCATTTTGCCTGTGTAAGAGTGAATGATCTCTCTTACTGAAACACCTGGAGTAAAAATTGAATTGTTGAGCAAAAAACCTGTAATACTTCCTTTCAGACAGGTACAGACAGAGCCTTTACTTGCACTTAGGCTGCATATCAGAGACCCTGATATACACTTACAGCTTCTATGAACATGAAAATATATTGAAAAGACAAAATGAAGAATATCATGCCAAACCTAAGAGACACAGTGGGGTCTTGGGATTGTACTTTTTCCTCTTTTCTCCATATATCTTCTATTGGCTTTGCAAAGTCAATAGACTTATGAAAATCCCCATCATAGGATATAACCCCTAAATACTCCAGGGTCAGATTCTCAGATTCTTATTTCTTTTATTCTCCATATCATTCATCCAGTATAAAAAGCCCAATAAATTGGCAGCATACGCCTAGTAAAGCATTCCCCTGGTATGTGGAGAAACTGTTGTGCATTGCTGATCTGGTCTGGATTTGTTTCTCTGCTTGTTATCTTCCTGAGAGAGAAGCAAAATGATGATATGGCCAAGTTACGCTCCACCATATCTCACACTTGAATGACTTCTATTATTCTTTTTTCTCTTTAATGTATCTATCCTACACTACTTCACTGCAAGATAGGGTTGCAGTCCTATTCTCTGCATTAATAAATGGGAGAGCTGAGATACAGAGATTCCAGTCTTCAGCTCAGCTTCAGCTATCTCAGTACCTAGTACGTCAAAAGCAACACTCAGGTCATTTTGTGTATTTATGATGAAGTTTTATAAGTATCTAAGTTTGAATATTTTTACTACATATCTACCAACACCTTTAAGCATCTTTTATATACACAAAAGTGCAGCAAAGCTCAAGAAAATTCTATTGCTCTCAATTTCTGTCAAGTCCAGAAGAAAATTCTATTTCAGCTAATTATTGCTCTCAATTTCCGTCACATCCAGAAGTAAAAAAACTTTAGCAGAGGGGAAAAAAAGAGTCTTTGCTGCCTAGTCAGTCAAGGTCAGCTGGTTATCATGACCCCAGACTAATTCAGGTACATCATACCTCTAAACTTGGAGACTTTTTATGATGTTTTGTTGAAATTATGCTATCTGTGTCAAGAGATCAGAGTTCAAGTTAACGTCTTCCTAATAAACATGCTGCCCTTACAAATGATCTGGGAAGGTGGGGAAAATCTATCTCTCGGATTTATTTTTTCATGTAAAAGTGCATGGGTTCAATGCTGGTGTTACAACATTGCAATCTAACAGCAGCATGGATTTGAGAGCCTATTAATCTCATGATTACAATGCCAAGCTTACTTTGGAACAGGGAGCAATTACCTTCAAGCTCAGATTTTTTCCTCAGTCACATTTCAGCTTTTTGGCAGTAGCTTTCAATCTTTAGATTTGCTCTAAGGCAGACCATTCTCCCTGCCACCCTCTGGGCTCAACTGTGCATGCCAATACCTTTCTGCATAGCAGACATGCCTTCATGATCACAACTAGTGACAGGCAGATGTTTCTGCCTTTGCTGATATTCCTCGTTTTAGCTCTACACTTGGTCCATGCAGTTGAGGAGAGAATGTGCTGGTAAGTTATTGCACTTGATAGGCATCCCTGTATAGTTTATAGTTTTGCTGCTGCTTTGCAATTATCTTCAATCATACTGAGTCTTGTCTGAGGGAAAATGCAAACAGGACAATATATTCACCACACCCAAAACAGAACATAGTCACAGATGCTTTTAAATGACACAAATAAATAAATAAACAAATAACCCCCAATACCTTACTAATGTGAAGGCTAAATCAGAAAGGTCTCTCCCTTATCCTGTTGACTCACTCCCCTCCTGACAAAGATGCAGTCAGGCTTTCAGTCTTTGTGCATACCACTCAGAGAAAGATCCTACATTGGAGAATCTATCAGAGAATGCTTTTATAGTGGGAGTTTCTCTTACAGTGTCTCCAGCAAAGAATACTTTTGGGAAGACAATCTTACATGGCTGTTTGGATTTCTGATCCTACAGATGCTCATGTTGCTGGAACTTTGATCTTACACTCATGAGAGATTCATGTTGATGGAACTTGAAGAGGAATCATTGAGACCATCTTACATCCCAACAGTTACCATATTGCTTACTTATTCACTGATCATTCTTTATAAACAGGGTGAATATTGTTTACTTCTAGGGTATGCAAAAGCGTCTCTACTAACATAGGTGTAATCTTCTATACTGTACTGGCCAGTAAAAAATTGTTCTTGCACCAATAAGCAATAACACTTCCCTTTCTTTCTGGCGATTCGTTGTCATATTTCAGTGTCAAAAATGTCTTTCA
This sequence comes from Pelecanoides urinatrix, assembly GCA_013400755.1. Classification (NCBI taxonomy): domain Eukaryota; kingdom Metazoa; phylum Chordata; class Aves; order Procellariiformes; family Procellariidae; genus Pelecanoides; species Pelecanoides urinatrix. Next base: position 8,375 of record VZTQ01013933.1, read on the forward strand.
CTGTATTTTATAATCTACATCATTAGCCAAGACTTACTGCACAAATGCCTAAATATAACAAATGTACTTAACTTATTAACAACTAATTGGTATCAAATGTGACTCTAATTAATCATTTGGGGTGAAAATATGCTCAGAGCTACTAATTTGCAGACTCTTTTCTTTAAGCATTTTGAGACAAAAGGGGTTTAATGAAACAAATTAAAAAAAAAAAAAAAAGCCCAAAACCATGCCTATCATCAGCAGAGTTAAATTAATAGTTAACATTTGTTTAGCCCATATGCGGTGGGTTAACCTTGGATGCTAAGTGCCTACCAAGCCGCTTTCTCACTCCCTCTCCTCAGCAAGACAGGGGGAGAAAGTAAGATGAAAAAGCTCCTGGGCTGAGATAAGGACAGGGAGATCACTCACCAGTTACCACCACGGGCAAAACAGGCTCAACTTGGGGGAGGTTATTGCCAATTAACAAAGACAAATCTAAAATCACCTCCCCTCAAGCCCCCTTTCTTCCCAGGCTTATCTTCATCCCTGACTCTTCCTCCTGGGTAATGCAGGGGGATGGGGAAGAGGGGTTGTGGTCAGTTCATAACACACTGTCTCTGCTGTTCCTTCCTCCTCACTCTCTTCCCTGGTTCCAGAATGGGATCCCTCCCATGGGAGACAGTCCTCCACGAACTTCTGCAACGTACATCCTTCCCATGGGCTGCAGTTCTTCATTAACTGCTCCAGCATGGGTACTTTCCAAGAGGTGCAGTCCTTCTGGAATGGACTGCCCTAGTGTGGGTCCCCCATGGGGACACAGGTGCTGCCAGAAAACCTGCCCCAGTGTGGGCTCCTCTCCATGGGCCACAGGTCCTGCCAGGAGCCTGCTCTGGTGCAGGCCCTCCACAGGCTGCATCTTCCTTCAAGTCACATCCACCTGCATGGCATCCTCCTGGCATGAGGTCCTCTGCAGGCTGAAGGATGGATATCTGCTCCACTGTGGTCCTCCGTGGGCTGCAGGGGGACAACCTGCATCACCACGGTCTTCTCCACGGGCTGCAGGGGAATCTCTGTTCTGGCACATGGAGGACGTCCTCCCTCTCCTTCTTCACTGACCTCAGTGTCTGCAGAGTTGTTTCACATTTTTCTTACTCCTCTCTTTCACAGACGCTGTGCAGCATTTTTTACCATTCCTTAAATATATTTTCACAGAGTTGCCACCAGTGTTGCTTAGGGACTCAGCTTTGGGCGTTGGGTCCGTCTTGGCTGTGTGTGACATGGGGAAGCCCCTGGTCTCCTCTCACAGAGGCCATCCCTGCAGTGCCCACCCTTCCCACTCCTCTGCTACCAAAATCTTGCCATATAAACCCGATAATCTAGAAATAGAAAAAGACAAACCCACTTCTCTATAGACTGTGCTCTTTTCTTCAGACAACAGTCTAGGTACCTTTGCAGGGAAGATCCTCGATCTTTCTCTGTATGACCTTGTGAGAATATGTGAACTTATTCATAATTTCTGCCAATGAAATTATTTGCTTCTGTGAAAATATCGCAGTAGAATTCATGTGTATATTGAAGAAGTTCATATTGTGAAAGTGTGTCTTTTCTTGCATTTGTCAATAGTCAATTTTCCATACAGACATACTGACAGTCTGCTTCTCTTTGATGCTCATTACATTTATCAATAACAGAAATATTTCACCTCAAAATTCTTCCATCTAATTTTAGCTTTTTTTTTTTCCTCTTAAAAATTGCTGTTGCATATCTTTATGCTATACAGCTTTATGACCTGGAATGATGCTGGAGGCTTTTTTTTTCTTTTTTTTTTTTTTTTTATGTTTTCATTCCAGACATTTTCCATTTTCTTAATTGTGTGAGCCATCGTCTTTTACAGCACAGATCCTTGGTCTCTATTAAATGATATAATCTAAATGTATGAACTCACAAGATTAATGCAAGCAGAATGGGTTTATCTGTTCTTATATTAAAATGCTTTATGCTTTGTGAAAAATAATTATTTCTTTGCTTTATGCAGAAATCTATACAACCAAATATTTAGTGTGCAACTGTGATCAAAACTTATGTGCCAGAGAATCTGAATCACTCAGGAGACAGATACAAGGCAGTTCATCTCTAAGTCACTAGTCTGAAGGTATTCCAAGTCTGACTGAAAACTGACTGAAAGCTGATCTCCAAGGGAAAAAGGTTTGTTCAGGGCGTCTTCTAGCAGTTAAAGGTCCACTTCAAACTAACCTTTATCACAGCTGACACTAGTTACCAATCATATTATCATGATCCACAGACATGTCTTCTAGTAGATAGTAACAAAGTTTTTGAAATATTAGTTTTGGTTAGCTATTTATCTGTTCAGAACAGGTACTGGAGACAATTTCTATCAGATGTTTTCTCTTTTCCCAATCAATCACAGCTGAGTACTGAAAAGCAGTTAATGGTTTTAATGTGTTGCTGATTTATCACACTTTTCTTTCCTGCTTATCATACAATAGAAAGGTAAAGAATTATATTTTTACTCTCCCAGTCCTTTTCTCAGTTTCACTATTTTGCCTATATGCTCCTTTACTCTTGATGACTATTAATCCATCGAACTGTCACTTACTACCCGTTACCCCTTTCTGGACTTCTCGTTACATTCGTAAGTAAACATCAAATCACTCCACTTACTATAGGAAAGTTTCAAAAATTAATTCCTTTGTCAAGCAAAAATAGGCTTCCTCAAAATCATAGTCTTTTACATATTCTCTTCCTTTTCCCTATAATAAGTACTGTCTAGAAGTGATCCCTGTATGAATATAACTGTGATTCTTTAAAAAACAAAAAAAAAGTTTCTCCCAGAAATATTGTTTGAGGGAATTATTTTTAATTTACAGGGACATTATCAATTTCCTTGTGCTAATAGTTTCTATTTTGTTTCATTTTGAGAGCCACTTTATTTTTTTCATATTTTACAACTTAAGAAAAAATCTGTATGCATAATATCTAAATGCACAAATGCAGAAGTCAGTGTCTTCTTATATTCTTTGATTTCAAAATGGTGGGAAACCCTCCCTGCCCTCTTGCTTTCTTCTGAAATGAGAGAAGAGAAGAAAAAGTTTAAAACTTCAGAGTGAAAATTTCTGAAACTTTTTTTTCAGTTCTAAGAAGCTTTGTTTTTGGCCAAAGCAACAGGAGGGAGTGAAGGGTCCTCTGTGACCTTTGGAAATTTGTATAAGCAGAAACAGAGCTTTTCTTCATATCCCAGCATTCAGTGTTTTTGAAGAGTCTGTTTCTCCTAGGCTGTATTTCCTGCATTTTCCTGCAACTGGTCAAGTCTGATAAAAAAAAAGAGATTCCTTTCACAGATGGCACTTATCTTAATGTTAACAAACAGCAGTGGAAAAAGAAACCATCATTCACAGTATTGTTTTAAATGCTCCAGAATGGTGTTAGGGGAGAAAATGTTGCCCAAACATTTTTGTAATTGCAAGTTTTTAAGTACAGTTGAGGAGATATGGAAATGCTTTTTATGACCTTTTAATAAAAAATATTCTTTAAATGAAAATAAATACCATCAATTTTAAACACATGGGGAAAATATTCTCCAGAACTTTGTAACTATTAATAATAAAATAAGATAAATATGCTAATGGTAATATGAGATTGTTAACCTCCCTAGAGAAGGCTGAGGAATTTTTTTTAATCTCAAAAAGTTTTGGCTCAACACTTTGTGTTTTGAGGAGGAGGAAAGAAAAACATATAATCTACAGCAATAGATGCAGACCTAGAATGAGAGCTGGTCTGTAAACTCTTAACCTAAAAATAATAGATGCAAATGAAATTGTCGCTACATACATGGAGACGTTTATCCCCAACTCACCTCCTCTAGTCTAGTGTTGCTGTGAAATCTGAACCAAAGGGTTGAGAGAACAAGTGGAGATGTAGGACAGGACAGACAGATGGTCTGCTACTCAAGTCATGGTCTCAAAAGCTGCTTGCTTAAATTTGCATGTGTTCAAAACCTGCTTCAACCCACTGTAGCAGAGTCTCTGCTTTGTCACCAATATATGACTGTATCATCAAAGGCTATGATGGCCTCTTTAGCATGGATCTTTGGGAAAAACAACAGAGCATTTGGATGCTGTATTTCTGTCTTGTATTATGTTTATCTTAAATCATGTTTATCTTAATCCATCATCCAATCCCATTTTCATAATGATTGGGTTTCTTTGACGACCAACATGTGCATTTGTTTCTGGTCTTAAATGAGAATTCTGCTTGGGCTACTGACTGATGGTTGTTACTCTCTGAAGTTTTTATGATCCTTTGCTTAGATTAGGTGGACATCATTCAAAGCTGTCTTGCTAAAGCCTTGTGAAGCTGTTCAAGTCAGAAGTATGTAAGCCTGCTTGCTCTCTGGGGAGGTGGCACTGCCATTCCGTATTAAAAATACTTGCAGAAGTAAAGATACCCATGCAGAAATTGCAGAGCTGATTGTAGGATATACTTGTCAGAGACAAAAGGCAATGACCGATTAAGAAACCTATTGCCCATACCAACTTCTTTTTGAGGCGGGTTTGGTACCATATACAGCCAGGGAATGCCATCAGAACCAGGTCATTGGTGACAGATACATATCAGAGCTAGGGAAGTAATCATACCATGATCTACCACAATCTGGCTTCTATTTGGGAAGCCAGAATTTCTTCCATACCAAGACAGTCTTGATCCAGGACTGTAAGAATGGGCAGAGGCAGTAATGTAATGTTGCTACTAGATGGTTTCTAAATTTTTTTTTTTTTTTAGTTTAATTTTGAATGTTTTTTCCAGGTCCAGGTAATCCTTCTTTTTTTTCTCCCAGTTTCAAAACAGAAATTATGTGAATGGTAGATAAGGTGATTTCAGTTTTAAATTTTTTTTTCAAATTTCATATATATTTTAAGGCACTGGTATTATTACAATATCAAGAAAGCTTATCATCCAGCATATTTTGGTAATAAAAGATAGGTTTTTAAAATAAAATATTATCATACTTTACAAATTCAGGACTAGCATAATCAGAAAGATGCTGAAACTAGTACCTGATTTAAAAAAAAAAAAAATTTGAAATATCTTCACAATCATGTGTTATTAATAAATCAGCATATGTGATTTTAAGAATATGATTTCTAACACTGCAAATGGAAATGCTTCTTTATTTTTTCCTCCAAGTCTAATTGCCAAATATTACAATAAATTATTTTCTTTAAATACATGGGAAGGCTGGATCGTTGGGCCGAGGCCAACTGCATGAGGTTCAACAAGGCCAAGTGCCGGGTCCTGCACTTCGGCCACAACAACCCCAGGCAACGCTACANTAGGGAGAGACATTAGTAGTTTAGGTTTCTTTGGTGTCTCTAACCTTTCTTCTTTCCAAAAAGAGATTTCTAATTATGATGGAAATGATCTCTTGTTTAACTGAAATTCTATTAATCTTATAATAACAACTTTGTTTGACACTTGTTACTTTTTCAAACAATAAATCTTTATGCCCCCATTGTATCTGCCCTAACTCCATAATGGTGAATGACTTAAAGGCACCCAAACTGGGGAGTCCCTTTATGTGGCTTTTTTCTCTTGTCCTTTATCACACTGAGGAGTAAAATCAGCCATAATTACTAAGTAAATGAACCAGTCTTGCTGTACTAATCCAGTCCCTGGATACTGTTCCTTCTCCTTTCCGAGAGCCATATGGACATGCAGCAGGTTTTTAACATTTGCATACTGCTCCTTGTCCCGAAAGCTGCAGAGTCCTCCTGAGTAAAGGGGATTACTATGCAAGTTTAATGTCGTTATTCTCTTTCTCTTTACCCTGCAATGGGTCTACCCTTGAAAACTTGTGTAAGAGATTGACCTAATTCTAGAAAAGAAAAAACCCAAAAATTATGCAAGAGGCTGTGTTTTCTACTACTGGAAGTCTTTAGACTCCAAAAGGATAAGGGTTGGAAGAACAAGGGTTTGAAGAGAATGAAGAAGGCCAGACAGGAGAACTCACAAGCTCCAGAATTTAGAGTTTCCATGGAAAACTCATTGGATATTGAAAAATATAAAATATAAATATAAAAATGCAAAATTTCCCAACTAATGTTCTTTATATTTGATGACAGGCTAGTATCCCTTGCAATGCTATATAAAGCTGCGTCTTTCTTTTTCTTTTTCTCTTTTTCTTTTTTCTTTTTTTAAAGTAAAAGAAAGGAAATTGTCATGATTATCACATCTGAACTATCATTAAAACAGGGCCAGTTGGCTACTGTCCTGCACTTTGGGCTCTGCTATTGTTGATACTGAAAGCGTGTCATCTGTTTATAATCTTAAAAGTTTGTTGTTAGCAGTTAACTCTCTGAGACTTTTCTACTTTTTTCAATACACAATAGAACAATGGCTTGGTCTAACAAAACAAAAACATGATAGCTCTAATTAGCACTCCCCAGCATTTGTCCTTCATGATGGGATTTAACAAATCTCTGAAGAGCTGTGTGCAAGTCTCATACAGAGAAACAGTATGCTTCAGTTCTGTGACTGACTGCCAAAATTATCTTGACATCTCCTTTAGATGATGTAGCATCACAATGGCTCTTGTAATTGTTGTTTTATCTGGCAACTCAAAATCAGCAGACAAACTTCCCCGTTCATACCCTCCCATGGGGAAACCTTTCTGTCTTTTTCTCAAATACTACATAGAACACAACATAAAGCAAAAATAGCAGGAATATTACTCTTGCTGAAATCTAACATAACCATGGCCAGCACCAATGCACTTTATCATATGTAGTATGGAGTAATATATGGAATGGGGAAAGAGTGGAACAGACTCCTAGAAGTAGAAGTCATAGGGTAAGTCCATTGATACTATTTGTTAATAGTGATCTGTTCATTCAAGGTGAGGGAAAAAGAAAATTCTTGCCTTTAGCTTTTTTGAAATGTCTGGTACCTGAAGTTACGAACATTCCATGTTTTCTTTTCTCTGGCAGCACTTGAATCCATCCAAGATATTCATGTTCCTAATAATCAGTCAGCAGTTTCATAGACACATTCAAGCTCAAGAACAATGACGACAAAATTCATGTTGCAAGTTCTGGCCTGGAAAGGTTAGTTAAAAACTAAAGGCACAAAGTGGGAGCAAGGCTGTAGAAATCACAGTGAGCAACTTTGACATTTCACTACAGGATCAGCTTATGGAAGAGAACCAGTACAAAGAGGTTTTGAGTCAAGGGTAAGATACCTGAAATGGTATAGGAACAAGGACAGGAACCCATCCAGCTAACAGACTGACTCTGAAAATTGTATTTGTTCATCTGGAAGATTTCAGCTGGATTCATGCATGTCACTCATTCATATGAACAATCACATATTTCTAATAGTAATTTAATACTTCGATTGTGCAACTGAATACAAACAAAAGAACCTGCGCCTACCTAATAAAAATGAAAAATAATGTCCTTAGAATACGATAAATACATAAACCTGTTACAAAGTGGGCATAAGTCATTTCCTGAATTGTGTATAATTTATGAATGATGTGTAAAATCATTGTATCATCACTTCTTTGTAGCCTTCTATTTACACATTTTTCTTTTTTCCAGGGCCATAAGAATTAGTCTTTTTTAAGAAACTCTAATAAAATTTATATAACTAAAGAAAGGATAACCATTACTAGAATCTGGATCAGGAGTGTAGTTAGTGATTGCTGCTTTCAAGGCCTTTGAAGATATCTGAATTATGTATTACTGCATGTGAGAAGTATTTTTTCTTAATAAGCCATCAGTGAAAGACAATGAAAGTGACAAGATCTGCAGCAAATTTCCATAAAGATTAGGTACTTGAATTCAAATTATTATTCTCCAAATTCACAGAACACACATACGACAGCTATGTGTATTGTTCTGTCATCCGCAGTACAGAATAAAGGTAGACATACCTATTTAAATTATTTTGTTAAGTCTTTTTCATTGAGTTGTTCTTGTACAGCATATCTTACTGGCTACGAACTACAAGTACACACTTGTATCCAAAAATCTGCACTCAGATTTCTGAAACATTTGCAAGGATTCTGCACTTTGACAGTGCACAGTTTTTCACTGAACAAACCTGGCTTTTCAAACATTTTCAGCATAAACACTTTAAGTACATAAATAAAAAACAGGGCACTGTAAATGATAAAGCATTATCAAGGCTATAGTGATAATGCAAAGAGCAATAAGGCTGGTAGTTGACTGTCTCTAAAAGTCCTTCACAAAATCCAGTGCATGATTTTTTGAGAAGTGTACTCTGGAATGGATGTTTTTAAGATGGCTAATCTCTGAAATAACTTAGTTCACTTTTGGTAATGTTGCACAAGCTGTCACGCTCAGCTGTGCATGCCCTTTCCTTCAAAGAGATAAGAAGACTGATGTTTGGATTTATAGTTCTTGTTTCTAGGTTAATCAGTCAAAGTGAAAGTATTGGATTCCTGACAAAATTTGCAGTGGAACAGAAAGTAGTCTTACTGGACTGTATATATTCATTACAATGATATGTATTCATTGAGTTTGAGTTCTGTCAGACTACAAAAGGGTCACCTTTTTTTAACTTCTGAAGTCTTTTTTAGTTTATGTCAAATGTGCTATCATGCAAAAACCCGTTCCATCTGCATTTTTGTATTCCTCTTCTGCTTACCTGTATTCATTCAAGCTCTGGCTGGGACTCAGGAAGAAAAGGAGAGTTTATCATTTGTGGAAGAAGGGGCAGGCAATTCAAGACGAGTACAGGGGTCTTGTTAGGTCGTGCAGAGAGGAAATTAGAAAGGCAAAAGTCCAGCTAGAACGCAACCTGGCCACTGTCGTAAGAGACAAAAAAAAATGCGTTTACAAGTATATTAATGACAAAAAGAGAGCCAAGGAGAATCTTCATCCTTTGTTGGATGTGGGGGGGAACATTGCCACCGAGAACAAGGAAAAGGCTGAGGTACTCAACGCCTTCTTTGCCTCAGTCTTTAATAGCCAGACCAGTTATCCTCAGGGTATTCAGCCCCCTGAGCTGGAAGACAGGGATAGAGAACAGGATAAACCCCCATAAACCACGAGGAAGACGTTAATGACCTGCTATGCAGCCTGGACCCTCACAAGTCTATGGGGCTGGATGGGGTCTACCTGAGGGTACTGAGGGAGCTGGTGGAGGACATTGCCAAGCCACTCTCCATCATTTACCAGCAGTCCTGGTTAATGGGGGAGGCCCCAGATGACTGAAGGCTTGCCAATGTGACACCCATCTACAAGAAGGGCCAGAAGGAGGATCCGGGGAACTACAGGCCGGTCAGCCTGACCTCGGTGC
>VZTQ01013933.1:18742-40357 GCA_013400755.1 Pelecanoides urinatrix
AAAAAAACAAACAGGAATGAGTAACCACAAAACTGGCATAGGTTTTATAGTACATAATTTTCTTTCTGTTAAGGGCAATAATCAAGTCCATGCATACCTTCATATTTGAGTTGCTAATGTTTAATTTTTGTTTAATTCTTGATAGAAATCTGTCTTAGCTTAACTCAATTATAAAACATCAAGAAAGGGACTCAAAATGGTTTTAATTCATCAGTCTGTGTAACGACTTTGTAATACTAAACTGGGATATGATGCTTTTGGGACAGAAGAATTTGCAGCATCAGCCAGTCAAAGGTTCTAACTCTGCAATTTCAATGCTGAATTTATCACTTTTGGCACTGATGTCAACCATACGTCAATGCCTGCTCATGCGACGGGGACTATCTGAACCTAGCCTATTAATTCAAGGCCATAAAGAAAGTATATTTAGCTCTAATACTAAGTTATTTAAAGTTATAGTCAGTGTAGTAGATGGATAACAAGGTTGTATAGCTGGAGAAGTATTATCTATTTACAAGGGTTACAGATGACTTTGTAACCTGCACGCGGTAAAGACATTGGTTTTTATCATAGAAAATGTATAGTGGGCAAAAACTGGCCAGTCAGAAACTAAGAAGTGTTACATGTACAAGAATCTACCACCCTCCCAACGCTCCCTAAATGGAACAAAGACTATCCAGCAGCCTTTAATGGTCCTCCACATAATACATCTTCTTATCACATCTCTCTCTCCTTATGAGCAAAGAAACCTTTGTGACAAAGAGCACAAGACACTGTAACAATATTCATGTTTTATGTGGAAGAACCTTCATTATTATAGAACCACAGAACAGAATTAGAGAATTACAGAATTCATGTTGGAAGGAATCTCAGGAAGTATCCTGTTCAACCTCCTTCTCAAAGCAAGGCCAGCTTGGAGATCAGATGGGTATGCTCAGGACTCTTTCCAGTCCCACCTTGAAAAGCTCCAAGGCTGGAGACTGCACAGCTTCCCTGCACTACTCACCCCACTGCCCGGCATCCTCATGGGGAGAAAGTCTCTCCTCGTATCCACTCCAAACCTCTCATTATCTATTGTCACACTGCCATGCAAAGCTGTGAAGGGCCTGCCTCTGCAACCCCCCTCCCTGCAGGCACCGGGAGCTGCTGTTGTGTCCCTGAAGCTGTCCCTTCCCCTGGGGGAACCAGTCCTGTTCCCACAGCCTCTCCATACAGGGCAGGGTCTCCAGACCTGACGAGCATGGTAGTCTCCCTTGACCTCACCCCAGTTTATTCAGGTCTTTCCTGGACTGGAGGTCCAAAAACTGAACACCTGCCCCCTTGCAGAGATTCTCCTTTCCCAGGGCAGGACTTTTCACTTGTCTTTGTTGATTACGGTATATGGCTTCTGCTGGTCCTTTCCTCCAGCCTGTCTGGGCCTCTCTGCATGGCAGCCCTGCTCTGCAGGACATCCACTAGCACCCAGATTTGTTGTCACCTGTAGACATAATGGAATAGATGACTCTGTTACCTCCTCCAGGTCTTGATGAAGATGTCCTTCAGGTATTCCACTTCTTATTGGTTTCCAGGAAGAGTACGACACCTTAACCACTATCCTTGGAACCTGATCATCCAAGCAGAGTTTTGCCCAAGCTAATATCCTTTGTGCTGTAATACATATAAAAATACAACATAAAATCAAAGTAAAGATTTAAAGCTGTTAGTCCGCTCATAGAGTAGTTCAAAATGACAATATCTCTTTTTTAGATTGTTGTCTTATTTCTCTTTGCTATACCCAATTACACAGGGATGAAATAAAAATTATGATCTATGGCATATAAAATATTGCTTCAAATTCTGCGGATTATTCACTCAGCTTCCATTTTTGCTTGATTCAGTGCCAGCTGTTGTGATTGTTTTAGAAGCCACTGCTGTAAACCTAATTGACTAAATTAATTCCACAAATGTTCATAAATGCATGAAAATAGTTTTCAATCTCATCTATAACTTCAAAGTGCACTTAAAGTTCCCTAAATTCCTGGTGTTTCCTACAACCCAGTTGTGTGTGTCCGTATTACCTTTGCAGGCAGCTTAAACTCAGGCTGCATCCAGGCTGATACAGATCTGAGATGGTTTGTGACAGGCAGCATCATGGTTCTTCCAGGAGACCCAAATCTTCACATTATTTATTCACTTCCACAACAACGGAAAGTGGGGTAGCTGGAGGCACAGGGGTTTATGTGTTCCTGTATCCCAGTTTTGAAGATGTGGCTTTAGTGTGGTTCCTGATAAGTTGCCAGCAAGCAGCCTTGGTCTTGGGAAAGTGAAGCTATGGTATAGACACAACTCTAGTGATGAGGTGTTTTAGTGTGCTAAAGAAACAGAAATTTTTGGTAGCAATTTTTGTTTATAAAAGGAAGAATGAAGGAAATAGAGAGCAATTTTATATGCAAGTTCATACTGAGAGAAACCTAATACATTATTTCTCTTGGGGTATCATAAGAAATATGTAATAATTGTCTGTTTTTTCCAATATAGTTATGATGCTCTAAAGATATAGATGAGAATATACACAATATTATGTATAAATAACAAATGTAAAAACTACTGCAAACAGTGTCTCATTGGAGAAGACGATAGATATTTCTCTCTTTGTGAGAGAAACCACATGCTTAGGTTTTAGTAGGATCTCTTTTATTAGGATCTTATATTTATTATTTATCCTCCTCTATTTTTCTTTCTCCTTTTTAATTGTTTTAAAAAAAAAATCTTATATCAGACATTTTCTAAATTTTCATGAGAAATCAAAGTTTTTTGTTATTATGGCAAACAAGGATTTCAGAAGTACTATTTAAAACAATAGATTGGCTTTCTAAGAACAACCATTGACTTCAAAGACTAAAAACTTTCAGTCAGATGGAAAGTGTAATTTTTTCTTTCATGGGACAGGTAAATTTTCCTTTCTGGAACATGAATGAAGTTATTAGAAGCAGCAGCAGGTATTTTATCATTGCCATCAGTAGGCAAAGGATTAATTGCTGTCACTGTTCATACTATGGTACCTTGTGGGGTACAAATTACATTTCTCTAACCTCAGCACCTTAATCAAAACGAACATGATCAGAGCTCATATTAATCTGCTGCAGCCAGCACAAGTCTTTCTATTCCAAATGAATGCAAGGTCAGCGGTATGGACTTCTGAAAGGAGGGAGCAAGCTTATCAGGAAAATGCACATGGTGAGGTCCAGAAGCAATGACATGTGAAAAATCAAGTTAACATCCAGTAAAAAGGCATGCACATTGCAGTGCTGTTGCCTTTCCATCAATTTGTTCCATGCTGAATCAAAACAGGGATTTGTATGTGTCTCAAGTGCCCACAAGCTCCTGGTAATTTGTCTGCTAGATATCTGAACTTCTATTAAATGGGCAGATACAACACAAAAAAAGCAGTGTAAGTGGTAGGTATACAAAAGAGTCTTTCCCTTAAGAAATTAAGCTGAACTGTAAAAACACTGTATTTAATAAACAGCTTTATGTACACTTCAGGCTCGCCTTCTGTTTTTATCTGTCTGTTCATGCTCTGATTGTGCAGTCACACTTTCAACGCTTATGAGGAAAGTATAGCGGGTTCACTCGGCATGAGGTGTATGGCTGAACTTTGGGTAATATCTCTAACTTAACCAAAGGGTTGATTTATGAAGATTTATCTACCAGAGTGCTAAAGGAAATTATCTTACAACGTTCAGCTTATATGTTTTCTAAACACAAAACTGCTGGAACCATCCTTTAAGAAGCATATTTTGATCCTGAAAAGAAGAGCACTGACCTTCCAACCACATTATCTTTAAGACCATTTGAAAATATCAGGAAAAGTATTGAGCTGATTTACAATCACACTAACAATACCAGGCAGAATAGTTTAATGGTTTGAGAGGTCGATTAATCACAAACTCTGTGGAAATGTGATGAAGGACACAATCTAAAGCTGTGGAAGGTGCACTTAATGCAAGAGTACAATTACCATCTTGTTAAGAAAATCTTTGGCCAAATTTTTAAACCTACCTGCCAGAAGTTGAGCATCTAGATTTATATTTTTATGCTCATATATGTCTTTCATATATATCTATATGAGATATAAATATATGTTATCTATATAACGTTCCACCATATAACAACAAGTCAAGCTTTAGACACTTAAGCTTAGAGTCCTACACTGAAAACTTTTACACTAAAGTTTTAGTTTGTAGTCAAATATTTGCTTCATGATAGCTGAATTGTAAAAAGTAGAGTTATCTGATGCAAGATACTGGCTGACTGATCCATGTCTTCCTTTCAGGAGCAGGTAGTCTCAGTGTCACTCATTCATGGACCACCTGCCTCTACGTATCTGAAGTGCTCCTGACTTCATAAGAAAGTTGAAACATATTTTGGTTTCAATCTGCTCTAGAAAGTTCTGCAGAATTGTTGATAAAAGCTTTAAACATATTGCCTTTAGTCAGAATATTACACGTACGCAAAAAAAGGCCAGTGTCACTGAGCATCTACAGCAGTTCAGGCGAAAATCTGTTTCACAGTTTCCTTCAATGGGAAAAAAAAAATTTTTAGATAGTCTCATGAGAGTGCCATAAAATAATTGCCAAATAAGAAAACAAGCTCATTTTGAAACTGAAGATTATATTTTGTCTGCTTATAAGGAACCCAGTACAACAGAACATGAGTTTTGATAGAGCATTCAGGCTCCGGAGACATATGTATAAATAAAATAGTGAATTATAACTAAATAATGTCAGTAAGACAACTACATAGAATAAAAAATCTCAGCCTAATATAATTGTGCAAGAACCAACAGATGTACTTATTTTTGTCCTTGCTTGGGTAGGTGTTATTTAGATCAAGTTACAGAAATTAATTGCAGGAGCTGTTGTTCGTGTAGAATAATAACATCAGGTCTGGGTTCAGAATTCAGCATTCAGATCTCGAGCAGCAGTTGAATCTCTTCTTTAAGCAGTAGACTTAGAAACCGTTGCATAGCTCAACACAGAGCACACTCCTGCAACTGCAGTTAAAAGGTGAGGTTGTTAACAAGGACATGCAGTGGTCAAGGCAAGTTTGGCAAGATGAAATTCCCAATGAGTACAGACAAAAGCATTCCAGGAAATAGAGAAATTGAGCCCCTCTCAGGATAATGACTTATCCCCATCTCTCTCACATATACAGGGAAATAGGAAATACTATTAATTCTCGGTGTCATGTTTCCACTTACTAATGTTCCTGGAGCAACAAGATAGAACTTTGCTCTGCTGCAGCATTACTAAACTTCCTGTTATTTATTTTCTTCACCTGAGTTCAATCAAGCTGCATGGTCTAATGCCTATGTCAAGCTAAGAAGCTTCAGGGAAAGACACTCATTCATGGAATGCTGAGGAGTCAATTTTTATTTCAGGGCAAGCTGGACAAAAAGTCCCTGATTTCTTTTTCTTTCTCCCCAGTGTTCAGCAAAGCCTTGTGACATATGCATGCCAGGCTGTACAAGCTTCAGAGAAGCCAGGGCCACTCATTTAATGAACGCTGACTATGCAAGTATTGGCTCCATAACCTTTCTGGTCTACTTTTATGAAGCAACTGATGTTAAAACATGAATTTGTAGCAATATGTGCTGCTACTCTTGCTGTTTCCCTGTTTAAAAATTAACAGGAGCTCATAAATTTATAACCATTAAGGGGCAGGCTGCTACTGAAATGTAATATAAGGTTTAAATTTGCAATAAAAGGCTTCCATCTTACAGGTACAGAACAGAAGGATATATTGCTCCAAGAAGTGACTCCTGTGCTATGTTGGAGGGTTGTGCAGCAACCACAGAGGAGTCAGTTCAGGGATCTTGTTATGTGAGAGTATACTGTAGATTTTCCACAGGAAGAATATATAACAGGTTTTTACTTATCTAGTAAAAACTTTTTAAAAAAACTTGCCTGTATGTATAAAACCCTCTTGTCTTAGACCAGTGTATAACTTTAAATTTTGCTAGACCATGTTCTTCTGTATGCTCTATTTTATATTGTAGTATTACACTTATGAAACAAGGAGATGATGTGCTTAACTTATGGGAGTGGTAGTTTTAACCTTGAACTATAAATCTCATAATGTAGTAAAGAAAGGCTTTAAAATTGTTATTAAAATCTGGCAGTTCTATTCAAATATTCTCTGAATAACAAACACTCTTTGTTCTTGCTCACAAATTTCCTTGAAGAAAAAGGCAGCCATATTAGAGCATGCAGAATAATCCAATAGCTGCTTTAGTTCTTCTTGATTCTTTTTTGCAAGGTAAACAAAAATAAACCTGAACAAAAAAAATGAAATAATGATATGTCACAACATAATCTTTCCATCATATTGATTTGTGTAAATGTGAAAAAGAATGTGTTGTAAGAAATATTCTATCGTGACTTCAGATGTCACCTATAATATCATATTAATACATGTGAGATGCTAAGCTTTAAAATCCACATTTATATTAATATCAATTCCATTTTAATGATGTCTCAGAAACCAAAATTAGATTCCTTAGGAGGAATTTGACAATAATTATGCTAACTGCTAAGTACGCATTCTGCTGTGAGGTGTACTCCCTACTTCAGCAGCAGAAGTACCTGCCTAACTGTCGGATACTGGTCTTTGGGGTGGAAAAGTGAGTTCAGCTTAGTTAACACTTTAAGTAACGTATCAAAATAACATAAATGTTATCTATCTTATTTACAGTCACTCTTTAGAAATGAGTTTTTTCAGGCTTTCAAATGCTGACCAACATCTTTTATGCAGAATAGCTACACCATGTTTTAAAATATACCTAGTTGATACATGCTAGATAAAAAAAAAAAAAAATTAAAAAGACCTGAATATGCCGAAATAGAAAAGGCCATAATATTTCCTTATGTAAGACATGAAAAATAAACTGTCTTTGAAATGTGCTGAGCATTTTTTTGTTTGCTTGTCTGTTTCTTTTTGGGTTGGTTTTTTTTAGATTGGAAATTGCAACAAGGAAAACAACCACTTAATGCCATTGATCAAATCATGCTTTGGAAGCGAACCCTGGATTAATAGGTTTAGGAATGTTCTTCTAAATTACAAACATCTGTAATGATCCTCCAAGGACAAACAGGGCACTATGGTTCAATGAAAAGGTAATGAAATTTCTGTATAGCCCTCCTTATCAGTGTGCAAAAGTTTGCTGGTGCTGCAGGACAGAGTGCCCCAATGTCCTGGCAAACCACTCTTGGTTTATCACTGTAATTTCCTCTATGTGTTCATAAAAACTCTCTATGTGATATTTATATTCACTTTTTAAAAGCAGACTAATTACAGTCTGTCACTTTGCCTTTTGTTAATGTATTCTCATACACAGCTTGACATTACCATGAATATAAGATGTTTTTCAAATCCTAGCTGTAATAAATACCTTTGTAGAATATCTTTTCCTTTAAGGTTTGTTTGATAAAATTAAGTCTGGGTTCAGAATGAATGTGATTTATCTATTACAGTGCACTTACTGTCCCTCTAGATCAATGCAATAATTTTTATGCTTTCACTTACGAACATACGAACCATTTCAAATCAAATCAAGACATTACCTTCTTCCAAAATTCTTCGTGAATTGAAGCCAAATATTTTAAAGGGCTAGATAAGCTCTGTTAAAAAAGTAAAATATTTTAAACACCATTTCACCATTTAATCTGACCAAAACTGGAAATACAGAGCTACAGTTATGGCAGCCAGCTTTTGTTTATTCATAAACTGTTTAATTCAAGGAAAACTGAATCTTCGGTATGAGAACATTTTAATCTGTTATTCTTAAAGAGTACTTTGGAAAAAAATAGATATTTTGGGAGGCCTTATCTGATATGGATTTCTGATCATTTTGACAACCCTCCATTTCTGTCCCTTAAGAAGAAAAGAACAAAGATCTCAGACTTCATCTCAAGAGGAAATGAAATGGTCTTTACATGACAGACTTCTTATGTGGGACTAGAATCTGAAAATCAGGGATGGTTTTATTGCAGACCAAATTAACTCGTCTCCACAGATTGCTGACCCGCTGTGTTGCTTTTGGAGGGCTATAGGAGTAGATCCTTTCTGTTCTGGACCACCTTCACAATGTCGTGTTTGGATCTGTCCTCAGAGCCGAGTCACAGTCATGTGAAATGGCCCTGCAGACACAAGGAGAGAGTTGTAAGCATTAGGGTGGTGGTATAGACAGTAAAAAAATGCAAGACCTATGCACTGAAGAAATAATTCAGCTCCCAGGATATGGCTTTAGTGTGATAGAAAACCTAGAGAAATGTTTATAACAATCTCATTGCATTTTTTTCACTAATTGATGCAGGTCTGAAATGTGACACTTTTTTTTTTTTTTCCCCAGAATGCTAAGAAATGATCACAAACTTCTGAGATTTCAGTTTCATTCTTAATGCCAGGTTTTAGGTTGGCTAAGAGAGTTACCTGCATTTATCATGTGTTTTCCAGAATGAGAGCAAATAATATTTTATCCTGCTAGATTATAGAAAAGGTGAGCTCTCTTCTGCCATCTATCAAATTGTTCACAACACAGGCAGGCTTTAAAAGGATCATTTAATACATAGGAAACCTAATATTTCAACAATAAACAATCAGGAAGATTAAACTCTTTCCTTCCTGAGACCTGTTAAAGAGGTTTCTTTCCCATGTCATCACTTGAGATGTCCTGCCTCATCTTGAATCCTCCTATTGTATCCATAACAGACCTGTAGTATGTCTGGAATCTGAATCTGTGTTTCAGCCATTGATATTTATTATAACCAACAAAAATTCTCCTTGTCTACGTCATAAAGACTGCTTTCCAAAGAATTTCAAGAGAAGTGCATGTGAAGTTGATCCACGAGACAAAGAGACTACGGTCTTAGGAATTCTACTTAAGAATCAATTTCCTCAATTACTCACTTTACTCACTTTACTCATACTCACTTTATGAGCCCGACAGTGACACATCTCTAGCAGATCTTGTGACAGTGCAGCTACATTGACTTATGATACCATTTTGTGAAAATGGACTCAGTTCCTATTCTTTTAAGGGCTTCTACATCAGAAACATATTTCTCCCCAAGTACTTTTATTCCAGAATCAAACTAAAACTTTGTTTTCTTTGTAATCTCGGTATTGTAGCTTCTAAATGCAATAGATAATTCTCCTCTTTTGACTATCAAACTATTTGGACTACACAGCTATAGTTCTTTTTAAATTAGATGAGATGGATCCTACTCTATATACTCAAGATCATGGAGAACAGAATTAATCATAAAAATAAAATAAAGCAGAAGCTGTACAGGAGTTTCACTAACTGAGCTGACTCTGGTAAAATGACTTTATTGTTATGGTGAAAATTTTATTATGGAAATAACGACAATTCCTGAACTAATCTATGATAACTTTTAAATACAGCTCCCCAAGTTTTACATCAAAAATGCTTGCAAAGAGCAAATATTCTTGTAGATATATACAGAAGGTCAGCTGTAATTCCATTGGCATGCACCATCATCACTGGTTGTTCAGAGGCAGAGCTGCCTTTTGCAAAGGTGAACATTAGATGACTTGCATTTGCATTTCAACTACCCAATACCATTGAACCAAAATCATAGAATCATGGAATAATAGAATAGTTTGGGTTGGAAGGGACCTTTAAAGGTCATCTAGTCCAAACCCCCTGCTGTCGGCAGGGACATCTTCAACTAGATCTGGTTTCTCAGAGGTGCATCCAAACTGACCTTGAAGACTTCCAATGATGGGCCATCTTCAACTTCTCTGGACAACCTCCTCCAGTGTCTCACCAACCTCATTATAAAAAATTTCTCCCATATGTCCAATCTAAATCTACCTGCTTTCAGTTTAAAACCATTGCCCCTTGTTCTGTCATTACAGGCCTTGCTGAAATTCTCTCCCCATCTTTTGTATAAACACATTTTCTATATTGAAAGCTGCAATAAGATCTCCCCAGAGCCTTCTCTTCCAGGCTGAACAACCCCAGCTCTCTCAGCCCTTCTCCATAGTAGAGGTGTTCCAGCCCTCTGACCACTTTTGTGGCCTCCTCTGGACCCGCTTCAACAGGTCCACGTCTTTCCTGTGCTGAGGACTTCAGAGCTGGACACAGGACTCCAGGTGGGGTCTCACCAGAGCAAAGCAGAGGGGCAGAATCACCTCCCTCAACCTGCTGGCCACGTTTCTTTTGATGCAGCCCAGGTTACAATTGGCTTTCTGGGCTGCAAGTGCACATTGCTGAGTCGTGTCCAGTTTTTCATCCACCAGTATCCCTAAGTCCTTCTCTGCAGGGCTGCTCCCAATCCATTTATTCCCAGTCTGTGCTGATGTTGGGGATTGAACCAACCCAGGTGCAGGACCTTGCACTTGGCCTTGTTGAACTTCATGAGGTTCATGTGGACCCACCCATCAAGCCTGTCATGTCCCTCTGGATGGCATCTCTTCTCTCAAGTGTATCAATTGCACCACTCAGCTTGGTGTCATCTGCAAAATTCCTGAGGATGCACTCAATCCCACTCCCTATGTCATTGATGAAGATATTAGTACTTGTCCCAATATGGATCCTTGAGGGACACCTCGCTTTGCTGTTTTCCACTTGAACACTGAGTCATTTACTGTAAGTCTTTGGATATGGCCATCAAGCCAATTCCTTATCCACCTAACAGTCCATCCATCAAACCCTTACTTCTCCAATTTAGAGGCAAGAATGTTGTGGGGAACCATATCAAAGACCTTACAGAGGTCTAGGTAGAGGACATCTCTAGCTCTTTCCTTGTCCACTGATGCAGACACTCCATCATAGAAGGCCACTAGATTAATCAGGCACAGTTTGCCCTCAGTGATGCCATGTTGGCTGTCTCTAAATCAACAAATCTCAGTTTATTAGAGGTCAAACTTGAAATTCTTAAATACTTGTCTATACAGGCATTAATTTGTTACAGAGAGATGTTCATCTCGATTTTAATAAGAAATTCATTAGTGTATTCTTGAATAATCTATTCACTCTCTAAATTTTATCAGCTGTGATGTTCTGTGGTGAAGTGCTGACCTATCTTTTTAAGTAGTGGTGATATAAGTGTGCAGAGATGCAAAGGACATCACTCTGCTCTTGACTGATGTGCATAGGCAGAAGGCACTTTTGCACAGAGCTCAGCAACGATACACTCCTGTGCTCTTATTTTTTGCTTATTTGCATTTTGCCACTGTCAAACAGATGAAAATGCTGATGTGTTTTGATAACATTCACCATTGCATCCATTTTCTGTAAGAGATTATGTACTATTAAGTAAAGTAGTATTTCTGCTTGCACACACTAATGAATAATTATCACTTTTCCTCTGATCTTTACATTTGTTCACATCTTTACTTCTGCAGCCATCTGATTTGATTTATGTATATGTTTAACAGCGGGTTTTCCTTTCCCTTCTTGCTTCTTTTGGTGGCTTGAAGCTCATATAAAATGGCTAATTTGGAAAATTAACTTGAATATGGACAACTTGTTCAATCTAGATCCTCACTTGGAAACCTCTGTTCTGTCAGACTTTTTGGACACAGGAGTATGATGAATTCACAAAAGGCTGGTCTGCAAATGTCCTGGTTTTGGCTGGGATAGGGTTAAATTTCTTCCTAGTGCTGTGTTTTGGATTTAGTATGAGAAGAATGTTGATAACACACTGATGTTTTCAGTTGTTGCCAAGTACCCCCCTAGTCCAAGGACAGCTCCCCTGCCTGCTGACTGAGCTAGGTGCACAAGATGGGAGGGAACATAATCAGGACAGCCAGCCCAGCTGGCCAATGGGGTATTCCATACCATGTGACGTCATGCTCAGTATATGAATGGTAGGCGTGTTCCAGGAAGTAGCGATTGCTGCTTGGTTATCGGTCAGTGCGGGTGGTAATTGCATTGTGCATCACTCATTTTGTATATTTTATCATTATCATTAATGTTTTCTTTTTTTCTGTTCTATTAAACTGTCTTTATCTCAACCCATGAGTTTTTCTCACTCTTACTCTTCTGATTCTCTCCCTGTCCCACTGGGGGGCAGGGAGAGTGAGCGAGAGTCTGTGTGGTGTTTGGCTGCCTGTCGGGTTAAACCACGACAGCAAAACCTGCAGTGTACTCCAGATTGGATATACAGACACTAGAACAGTGCACTTGGAATTACCATAAGTACACTGAAGATACAAATTAAAGAAGTTCACCAGATAAGTCAGAATATACATTTATGATTATAACACATGGAAACTAAATAGTACTATTGATCAAGACACATTGGTGAGTATAAGCAAAATATCTAGGAGGTGTCAACTGGCATATCTGCTTTGAAATCTTGGTCTGTCATGTCAATGTAATTACTTCAGTTTACATCAGATAGGAATATTCCTCCTCTGAATATTCCTCCATCATGTTCCTAGATAAACTTATTTTACTTCATGCTAACTTTAATAACCTGAAAACATAAAGAATTTTTCCTCCGATGCAGCAGCTCATCATAAATTGACAGAAAATATTCTTATAACGTTATGGTGAATCTGTGGGGAATAAGAAAGCATGCAAATCAGAAAAAGGGGGGGAAAAAAAACCCTTAAAATTAGGTTCATGCTTTTTGGCTACAGAATAAATAATATATTATTTAAGCACTTTGCATATCATTCAAGACAGTGGATATCTAATTACAGTTAACTCCCTACCAGAAAACCCTGTAAAAAAAATTCTTTAAAGAAACAAGGATGTTATTTAATTATTACCTTAGTTGTCTCACCAGCATAGGACCCCCACACACATACCCATCTATTGAAATAAAAGACAAAAAGAATTTAAAGGATCAAAACCCTAAACAGAGAAGAAACAGTTCAACTAGTCTAGAAATAAGCCAGTTAAAAAAACAAAACAAAACAAAACAAAACAAAACAAAACAAAACAAAACAAAACAAAACAAAACAAAACAAAGCAAAACACCACACTTAGCTTCATGTATAATTTAAAAAGTTTGTAACAATATTTGAGTAGCCTCATGTCAACTGGCTGATAAGATAATAATGAAAACTAACATACCACTTGTGTTAGCAGTACAAACACAGATTATATTTGTTACTATAGGTGTTTCTAAACATTTCAATTAATTATTTTTTTTGCTGTAGGTCTGGGTATGTAGTAACATCACAGAGTGTGGGCTGAATTTATACCTAGTTAATCTGACATTAAATGAAGATTTAGCAGCTGTAACAACCGCAAATGGAAGGGCAAAATCAGAAGACCCTCATCACAGAATGAGATACAGCTAGAAGAGGACATAAGAAGTGACAAGATACCATTCTCGGAGTAGATGAGTAACATGAGGAAGACTGAGGTTTGATAGTCAATAAAGAACAACAGCTGTTCACAGGCAGCTCTAAGGCTGAAGTTTTGACATCCTTCGACCACTGGTTTTGTTGCAACTGTATACATATGTATGTTCTATTTCTATATATATGTACATACACATTTACATTATATAGATCTCTGTATAAACTAGGAAAATTATCACGGTGATGGAAGCATTTAGAAGATTGACAAATCTATTTCAAACTTCCAAGCAACACTCCACAGGATTGACACTCATTCATAACACACACTGCCAATGGTTAGCTCTTAATCATTGTCAGGCATTCTCATTGCTTATGCAAACAAATAGCCCTTAAGAAGCTTATGATAAACTAGTTTTGTGTATACAATGACACAGAGCTGACGCATATAGTGAGTTTTGGTGGTGAAAGTCCTTCATGGTCTTAGTGGCCGAGAGCCAGAGGTTGCAGCTTGGACTGGAGTGGGCAACCTCCTTCTCCCCTTCTCTCCTCTTTCCTGCTTCTCAGCCCCCTTCCCAAAATAAAAGGGGATAGTCACATCTGCTTTCAACATAGTTAATCTTAAATTGAGGACGAGGATTTTTCCTGGTTTCACCACACCTCTTTCCCACTTGCTCTACAAACTTTCTTCTGGCAGAATTTAGCACTTAAACATCCTTTCCAGCACTTTGAGTGACTATGCCACATGTTCATTTGCCCATTTACACTTAAATATTAATTATGCATTTATGCTTAGCTGTTTTACAAAATGCTTGCTGCTGGTAGTGTATGTTTTAGAAGTGTTATGGTTTTACAAAATGCTTATATACTGCCACAATTACATTATTTCACTGAGTTTACATCTCATTTCAAGCCAAGCAAGTATGAATTGTACCTTTTTTAGTATACTGCTAATTCATGGGTTTAACAAACCTCTGCTTTGGCTACAGTTTTCACTAACAAGATTAGCTAATAATGGGGCTAATACAATTAGTACAAGTAACGAGGTAATAGGTAATCAGTCTGCGGCACAAAAATCCTGGCAAGAAGCTACTTAGAAAAGCTAGTTATTTTCCAATGGAAGGGTGTGGTGCACAAGCTATAGGAAATGCAGACTCATCTCTGCATCAAACCATTTAAATCTCATGCAACAAGACAGGAAATAGCTGATACAGATTTTGATTATAGCTGATATAGATTTTGATTATAGCAAGGCTTTTGACACAGTTTGAAACATATTTTGATGTTAAAATAAATACAGTCATATAATTATAAAAGTATAGTGTTCTAGAAATGATGCAAACATGATTAGAAAGCCATGCTTATAATAACCATACATGCTTTATGTTATTCTCAGCAGGAAAGTATATATCAAGTAAGATTGTGCAAAGATCAGCAATTTTTTCATTAATTACAGGGGCAATAGAGGAACAATGTTCACTTTTAAATTAGTAGTTTAATCAATCTGAGATGGCTTAAAAGGACCCTGGAGAAAGGATTAGAGTTCAAAATGGATTAAAACCAGACAAAATTCAATAGATGTTTTACTGCAAAGAAAAAAAGCTCTGAGATTATAGTCAATGGCCAGCTGGGTATGATCTAGTGAAGGCATAGAGTTGCAAAAAAGGCAATTGTCATACAAGGTATAGTGTAGCGTGCAAGATTAGTGAAGTAATTATTCTGTTCAACTTTGGCAAAGTCTCTTTTGGTGTTCTGTGTCCTTTCAGATGCCAGACTTCAAGGTTTTAGTTATATAAGCCTGGATATCCTCTCCTTTAAGAACATTTCATTATTCTCTGATCAGTAAAAATTGGAAGCCCTCCTCTAGTCATAGAGGATTTTTTCCTATGTTTTTTAAGACACATAATTGAGTGGATTAATTTGTCATGTTCAATCAAATTCACAGATATTTATTAGTTGTTATGATTTGTTATTACTAACCAGTACAGTCAGGTGATGTTGGACAATTTATTAACAGTGGTAGCTCCTGCTAATTATGAATACATGCAACAGATGCTCTGTTCTGCCTCACAAACAACTGATTGTACATGAATATAAATACAAGCTAACTTCTTTTGAGATTGATAGCAGTGTGTTTTAGCTCTAATTTTAAAAGAATTGGGTTTTTCTGTTGTTGGTTTTTGGTTTTGTTTTCTTTCTCCTTTTTAATGTACTAGTAGAGTGCATCTATCCAAGTTTCAAGTCCAGATGAATAATTGCATTAATTACAGCATGGCTGAATACTTACTACAGACACTGTCATAGCACTTGCAAAACCTTGCAACCTTGCAATGCTTTCCTTCAAATAAGCAGTCATTATATTCATTCAAAATTCATTAAAGCTTGTGTGACTTCACTTGAGATCCGTCAAGATAGCATGACTCTCTATGCCCTTAAAATTTTCTTTCAGCTGTAAAGTGCAAGCAATTGAAATAGGTAAGACATCTGAAGCCTTATGTACAGTTAAATCCAGTCAAATAATATCATCTGTAGATGAATGCAGAAGTAATAATTGTATGAGAAGGGAAGAAAAAGAAACAAAGAATGGGGCACAGATGGGGGAGAACAAATTGTCATTGCCTAGTACAAGTTCATGTATCTGATACGTTTAGAATTTTGTGTGTAAAGGGAAAGATATACTGTATTTAATAGCAGTACAGCCTTTTAAAAATTGCTAATTTTTGTGATATTTAAAAGTATGTGACATATACTCAGATATACATCATCTTCATTTCCTCTTCTGTAGTGTTAGTCACGATTGATATAATTAAAATTAGTCCCTAATAAAAAGTGGGAAATAAGATTTTCTGTTAGAATGAAAGTCCATGGCTATAAACCATACTTAAAGTACATGTCCCCAGTATAGCCCCCTCTACATAGAAGGCTCAGCTTCAGATTTGGCTGTTTTCTTACCAGTACTCTGTTAGTGAAACTTTCATACTCTTAGGAATATTTGACACTTCTGCCTGGGCCCTATTTCAGACTGTCTCGATATACATCATTTGATGTCTACAGGGTCAGACCTCCTGTGCCACTGTGGGGATGTGTGTAAGTGTGAACGTCATACCTTTGGAGCCCTACAAACTTTTTATTCTGTGTTTCCATGGCTTTTGTGAAGACAGAATTACCACGACTTCTGCAAATTTTTTCTTGTAAGTTTCTAAATTTAAAGTCTTCTTTGAATCACATGAAGTTTCCCTGGTTTGCATTCACACTTATGCAGAATGAATCACTGTTTTTACTTCTTCAGGGAAATCCATAATGAATCCAAAATCCCAAGTGGATGACAACATTTTACACTCCCTCTGTGTAGGTGTAACTGATTGTCCATGTGCAAGTGAGCAGCAAACCAGTCCACATACATGCATCTGACTCAGTTCCTTACTCAAACATAATCAATTTCTGTATTTAGTTGGTGGCATTTCTAGGATTTTTTTAACTCAAATATTTTGTAACTTACTTTCTGTCAGCCTTACAAATACAAGTATTAGAGCTGCATGAACGGGAAAAATAATCACGTGCATGAAGAAACCTGAATTAATTTAGGCTCCATTTGCTGTACATAAAACAGTCAAGTGACAAAATTTATCAGTTAGAATGTGCAATAAATTATTAGTGAATATTATATAAATCATTTAATGAATAATGAATATGTACAAAAATCAAATATGTTAGTGCCAGGACTGAGTACTTGCATCTGCATAACTTATTCTGGTCTGCTATTACTGCCTTTTAGTATTTTGACTTCAGGTGCTGGGAGAATAAGTGCATAACTTAAAAATGTTTATTTTATATTAAAAGACAGTTAAAATATTCCTAGATTAGAGTTTCTAATTGGATGCATTGGCTTTAAAATAATTGCTCCCTGAAAATCTCTTATCATATGCTTAGGGTTTGAACATTCAGTTTTTCGTTCATCAGTCGTGCAGAAAAAAAATGATCTGTGGTTCAGTCAATCTACTGTGATGTTTCTGGACCTGAGACATGTAAGTTGAAATTTTCAAAGGTAGGAATAGTTTAGTGGCTGACTGCCTTTGTGATTTTCTTCCCCTTTTTTCATCCCATAACCTGTGGTTACTTATTACATTCTGTCAGTCTGAGTAGGAGGGCATTTATCTGAGTCTATTATTTACTGTTTTTTCAGCAGATCTGAAGTGTAGAGGTCTCCTGCTGCTACTCAGGGTTTCAGGGAAGTATTTCCCTGCTTCCCTCAGCTCTACTCTGCAATTCTTCCATGTGATGGAAAGAGCAAATGTATCCCTGTTCCAAACTTGACCATGCTCACAATCATGATAAATAATGATGATTTTTTAACATGCATCTTCTGCCTTAAAGTGAGTTTGTGTTTTCTATTATCACCATCACGCAAATTGAAGTGAGATTTTTCAAGAAAGGTGAGACTGTCAGGCATGCTCCTTAGTCACAGAAGCCCTGATAGGGAGGATGAGCGTGCACCTCACCAGCACAGTTTCCAGTCAACATGATGGGAAAGCAAAGACAAGATTTGAGTGTAACGTAAAAGATTGAAAAGTTGAAAGATTGAAAGTTAAAATTTAAAATTAATCTGATTCAGGACTGGTGACTAGGTGGTGTCTGCATTTTTCCACTATTTTGGTAGGGAACTTGTCTATACATGTTGATGTCGTCCTAATTACCTGTTTTCTTATACTACATTGTCTGTATATATTTTGGATGTATTCAGATGCAACACATTTAAAATGTCTTTAATACTAGGCTGTCTTCTAGTCTATGAT
Organism: Pelecanoides urinatrix; assembly: GCA_013400755.1. Lineage (NCBI taxonomy): Eukaryota > Metazoa > Chordata > Aves > Procellariiformes > Procellariidae > Pelecanoides > Pelecanoides urinatrix. The sequence goes on from VZTQ01013933.1 coordinate 36,862, forward strand.
ACAATTTAAAAAACAAGCAAGCAAATAGGAAACTCTTCATTCAAGGAACCTTATATAGGAATGACTAGTGTACAAAAATACAGTACATAAATATAGATCATAGATTACATATTGGAACAACTTTTGAGTAAGTATACTGTAAAGTTAATGTTGGTAAAACAGCTAGGGAGTCAACAAAACATCACAGAAAAAAATCTGAAACAAAGCTCTCTCTTGTTATGACAAGAACCATTAAGTTACAAAATATATTCTAAACATATATAAAATCTGTTTTTAAAAGTACCTTCAATGGTAACACTTGGAATTATTTCACATATAATTTATATCTCTAAGTATATTTCTAAATCCCTACCAAGATTAATACTAACTGAGTAAATATGCATTCTTTTGACAGATGGGACAAAGGGTTAAAAGCAAGAGGACTTTCTGCTATCTGGACTTTATTATACTGCTATCTATTAATACAGTAAGAAAGTTTCCTCATTAATCATAGTATTCCTTCCTCTTTAATATAGACACTGTCCAAAAGGATCTCATGACAGTTTAATGAAAAATTCCTCTTTACGTATTTAGATGAAAAATCTGTCTTTTTTCTCATGTTGGTTCTTTTTGTGGTGCCTTTCTGTAAGACGCAATGCCGTAATTTATACTTGCCCTATGTAATCATCAACCCAATCATTTGCCTTATCTGTGCTCTTTCATATAATCCATAATTTATATGAGGCCCCCTGACACCAGAGAGACGACATTTTGAAGTAGTCCAAATCATCCCTCACTTCATCACTCAGAATTTGGGAATAACTTTTGGTTTTCCAGGCTTTTGGGGTAGCAAGTATCTAATTGGCACTGAAATGAATCATAACTCTCAGAAAGTTCTGTCCTGCAAGATTGAAAGAAGTCAGTGTGAGCACTTAAAAGTTAGCCTGAATGATTAATAACACCTTATTGTAGTTAATAACAGCTTTTTCTTCCAGGTGACACGTTAGCTTAATTTTAACAAATAACTTCTTTACTATATACTGTACTCCCAGGATATCACAGCTATATTTTATACTACCACCCAAGTGCCCAGTAAAAGACAAAGGCTTTTATGACTTTTTTAATAGAACTAGCAAGTGTATTCCCACAGAGTTATTTAACTTGGTTCTTTTCCTTGTACTATTAAATGTGATATGCCAAACCTATCACTTCTGCAACTTGGAAATTTCTGTCCAAGCTTTTATTCTTTCTTTAAAGTAAAGAAAGAAAATGAGGTGACTGGTTTTGACGGCTTTTTCACGCACAAATGATATGATACCTTTCTTTGCCAATTTCTACAATGCTTAAGCATATTCATTTTTTCTCCTTGATGACATTGTGTAGTGTAATATAATAGTAAAAATACAATAGATTTGTCCTACTCATAGACTCGGACACACATTCTACTAATTTAAAGTGATACATTTCCTTTCAAAACATTCAGTCCACAGCAGTGCTCCAGCATCAGTAGCCCCATCACCTTGTGTAGTTATGTATGATGCATTCAGAAGGAGCAGTAACTAGTGTCTGACTTTCCAGGCCATTCTTTTCCTGAGAAATGGAGATGCCATGGATATCACACAGCTAAAATTGTGTCCCACGCTGTCATAATTTTCCTTTGACTTCGACTTTAATTCTCCCCTGACTTGCATAAATTTTTTTCATTTCTTTTCATTACATTTCAGAAAAACTTAAGAGGAAGATTATTGTTCCTTTTAGAAAATAAATAAAGTGACAATTTAGATCCAGACATTATATGTTCCTTTATGTGTTTGATCCTGTTATTACCTGGGTGCATCACACTTTAAATGATGTAGTTACACTGAGCATAATCTATAGAGATATTGAGTAGGTGGTTGCCCTGGCAACAGAAATAAAGTTCAGGAAAAAACTTGCTCTCCACCCCTATTTTCTTCCATTGTTTCTCATGGTCACCAAAACTATATGGTTTTAAGGTTTAAATATCTGTGATGTAATGGAAATCAGGTATATTAAACCAATGTTTTTTAGCAATATGTGATGTCTTGCCATTGATTCAAATAAAATACGGTTTGTGAAAAGAAGATATCTGCCAAAATTGATGATTGAGTGTCAGGGATATAAGTGAAATTGCAGTTTTGTGCCTCATTTTACTTTGGGGAAAAGTGTCTGACAATTACAGAGAATAATTTAAAATTTTAAAAATAATATTCCTAGAGTAGAAGTTGGGCTTCTAAATTAAAACCATCTTATTGGTCTAATATCTATCAGTTACTTGATGAAGTCAAGGACTTTCAAGGTCAACCTCTTAATTTTATAGGATCAGGTTCACCTAATTTTTTAATATAGTCTTGTATTCCATTTTAAATATGGTAATTTACAACTTGCTATTCTAATGAAAAGACTAAATGTTTATGCTGCTTCAGGAGAACCATTTCATAGTACATTAACAGAGTTTATATTGGAATCAACTGGAGCACTGCATCTGGCAGGCCATGGATACGTGCAAATTGATGTGTGCATAGTTTAGGACATAACAAATTTGTTTCTACAGCCTGCCAGGCTGTGAAATCAAATTGGCCAATGAATCCTGATTGTGTTTCCTTTCTTTTAGGCAAGAGAAAAGGTGTCTCACCTGATAGGCAATTTCTTTTCAGAGTATTTTTTCTGTGATTTGTAAAGGAATTATTATAAGATTGCACACTTCCTGCACTATCAGACTAGAAGAACACTAAATCCACTGGAAGAAAGGGATTATGTATTTACTGACACTCCACTGTAGAAATCCTGCCAAGAATTACTTTTAAAAAAAACTCAGTTAATTAGCTACATTGACTAGCAAAAGCAAACCCTCACCTTGGTGTTTGTCTGTTATTGTAAATCTGAAACTTGAAAAGTGATGTTCTATCTAAGGGAAAATACTACATTATTCTAATGATGGAAAATTGCCATTTTTTTGAGAGTGGTTCACTTAGTATACTCTTTCATCCTGGAGTTTCATTTAACCTCAAATTATATGAAAATTTAACTCAAATGTAAAGAAGAAAAAATTTTTAAACAGATTCACAAAGTAGTGTTATTGAAAAACATTTGTCGCAGGACAAAGAACTCCTGTCTCTCAGCAGTATGCTCTAGTCCCAGGTTATAGACTTGATTTAGGTGTATCTTTCTCAATTCACATCAAGGCTGGATCACTCTTAGTAATATTTAGATTTTCTTAAGGTGGAAGACAAAGAGAATAAGAGTGACTGTGATCCTGCTTCAGTGAATGTTTTAATACTATTCTGTGCAGGAGGAGGGGCATTTAAACAGGAAAGATTGCTGTAAACACATTGCAGAATAACCTATGTCCTGGGCATTTTCTTGAAAAAACATAAAATTCTTTTTCAAATATTTGTTCTAGATTAGACAAAAGAGAGTAAACCCAGTGGAAAGAATACGATACTCCTCTTTCTATCAAAAATGTTCAGAATTTACCCTTGTCCCGATCCGATATCGG